>VZTI01004867.1:65262-363955 GCA_013397865.1 Struthidea cinerea
CAGGGGCCGCCGCGGTACCGGCGCAAGTTGCCCTCCGCGCTGCGCCTCGCCGGAGAAACTTCGGGGACAGCGGCGCGTCCCGGCGCGGAGCCGCTCCGAGCCCCGCGGAGCCCCCGCGGCCGCGCCGCGCTCCCCGCCGAGCCCCGCGGAGCCTACGCCGCGCTGCAGCCCGTAACTTTTATTTTTACAAGCCCGTAGACCCACCGAGCGGGCCCGGATCGTGCTGGGGGGTGATGCTCTGAAAAGTTCGGGATTTTTAGGGTTTTATTCCCACGCCGTTTGAGACTGAGAGGTTTCTGTAGAACATCAACAAGCGCCTGAACGCGTGGCTGCAGTGTTACAGAGCGAGCCGGGCTGCTGCTGGGTTTCGGGCTGGGCTGGCTGCAGGAACAAGAGCCGCTTATTCTTCTGCCTCAATCCCCCGGTGACAAGTTGAATCTGTGAGGATGTCCCGAGCCCTGGGGACGCTGGTGGGTGCGCAGGAATAGCCTCGATGCGCTCTCGTCTAGCGAGCCCTGCTCTAATAATGGGGCAATCTCAGATTCAAAGCCCGCTATCCTCGGTGAGACCCTTTGAAATGTTTCCTAATGGCAACATCTTGCCAGCCACGGTCAGAGTCCAACAGAGCCGCCGCTTCCTTGCGCTTCCCATGCAGTAGCTGGCATCCGTCTCCCGAGCGTGATTTTAAGCCGAGTGCGTTGGCTTGTGTTCTGCTTACTAAGCTCATCCGAAAGGACCCTTCTCTCCGCTTCCCTTCCGTCTCTCTAATGCAGCGCTGTCTGTGTGCAGGAGTGTTTCGGGGGGCCCAGGGGGGCTGCGATGCTCCCCCGGGGGGCAGGTGCACGCCTGGAGTTGCACTTTGCCGGGGAAGAGCCGCTCCCGGTCCCCCGGCTGCAGCCGACGCTGCCGGGTCTGGAGGCGTCGGAGGTGCCGCCAGCATCGCTAAGCGATGCTCTGGCTGGCTCTGCCGACAGCCCGGGCGCGTTAGAAATCCCCTGCCACCAGCACTTGTTAGTGCGTAAATCACCTGGCACTCGCTAGGCATAAATCACGGGCTTGTGTGCTGTCAGCGAGTTCCTTTGGAGCCGGGGTCTGGGACCTTCCCTGCCGGGCAATCCCAAGGAGCCTGGGGTGCTGAGACTGGTCTGCCCTGTGCCTGTGGCGGGGGCTGGATCCTCTGCTCAGTCCAAAGTTGCAGCTGAGTGTTTAGTTGGCTTCTTCCCTCTGGGTGCTGGCACGTTGTGCACGAGACTGTGCATGGTTACGTTTTTAATTGGGATGCCCTCCATCGCCTCCCACTGCCGGGGCAAATGCAGAACCTGGAGGGTGCCAGAGGCAGCAGCAGGCAGAGCCTGGGATGCTGCTGCGGGGTGAAGGGGAAGGAAGGGTGTCCTCACTGGGTCGCAGGCTGCTGTGTTTGTCCCCCTCCCTTCCGGGGGTCTGCCCAGTTTCTCAGTAGCAAACCTCAGTGATTTGGATGTTGCAACATCAGGCCTTTGCGTGTCTCCAGTGCAAGCACAGCGCCTTGATGAATTGCTGCTCTTTGTTTCCTCCCGTCTTCTGACAGTGCCCAGTATTCCAGCCTTCCTACAAACAATGCTCTCTTGTAGTCAGGCAACTATTGCTGGCCCATTTTATTTTTTGCAGCTACAGTATGGATCCACTCCAACAGATAGGCACTCTAACACAAGCAACTTCTACTTGCACACTGCTTTACTGTTCGGGTTTGCTCATGCCTAAACACTTCATCATTGGGTGCAAAACGTTTTCCCAAAAGACAAAAGTCATGGTGTGCATTTTCCTTGTTTTGTTTTTGCAGGCACACAATGGGGATCTTACAGTTAGACCCGCATGCAAGCCTGGCTTCTCAGAACAAGACTACACAGCATTCATCTCCCAGAACATCATGGAAGGGCAGAAGTTACTCAAAGGTAAGTGGAATAAAAAGCTTAATAGCTTCTGCAATAACTGTATTTTCAGGAGGTGAAAGGAGGCTTAAAGATGCTGATTTTGATGGTGAAATTGTCTGCAGAATTATGTTTGTAGGAGGATGAAACACTAAGTGGTTTACCTGAGCACAGTTTTGAATACAGATGAATCATTCCAAGTCCGCGTGCCGTCTGCTTCAGGTGGATTGTTTGTTATACTATGCGAGGTCATCGCTTCACTCTTGAGTCTCCCACTCCCACCCTGTCTGAAGGAACTCTGCATCTGATATTTTAGAAAGTATTTTTATGTATGAAATTCAAAGATCCCTAAATTATCTCTGCTTTGAAATGGATGATAAAGCAGACGTTGTTGTTGGAAATGTGGTAAACAAGCCTACAGACATTCTGTTCACAAATGTGGCATTCATTTTCATTACTGCCCCACTGACAACATGAAAACACAGGCAAAAAGAAACTACCAATTAGCTTTATAGTAATTGCAGGATTATAACCACTTTTGTGATTGTAAACTCTAAGATGTCTTCGTAATCCAAATAACAATAGATTATCCTGTGTATTGATCTGTATCCCTTTCAAGTTAAAAATAATTAAACTTTATATTTGCATGATAGAGAAAAAGATTTTATTCCAAGAGAATTTTTGAAGATCAGAATCCCCTCCCAGCACCCCAGGAAGTTGGGAGCACATCAGGACTTGGTGCTCCCCTTCAGGCTTTATAAGCCATTTGCAGTGCTTTCCTGAGCACATTTTGCTCACATGCATGTCTCTCTGCCAGAAAACCGGGATTTCTGTCTTCCTCCAGAGCAAACACCTGCTCCGTTACTTTGATTTTTCTCAGAAGAGAGGGAGAGTTGTCAGTGTTCTCTCTGGCTTCAGCAGAATCCAGGACTGGACATTTTTGCTCTGCATGAGCTGGCAATCACTTTTGTTTCTGTGCCCAGTTGTCTTAGTGTTGCTGTTCAGGAATCGTCTTGACTGGCCTGGCATTAATTAGTAGACCTTGGGGAGTTTATTTTTAGTTTGAAGGGTAACCAAAGAGGGAATTGAGATGGACGAGCCCAAGAATATGCAACCCTAAAGAGACCAAATACCAGCAGTTTACACACTTTGTAGCAATTTTTCCCAAACGTGAAGGCGGCTTTACCGGTCAGTCTGGAAACTGAGTAGATTTCATGCTCTTTTAGCTTTGCAAATTATTTGATAAAAAAATGTTCTCTGAGTACTGTAGAAAGTCGTGTCATAAATACATTTGCTCAGAAGAGTGTTTTTTGCACTTTAGTGCTTGATAAATTGTGCTGTGTTTATGGAGATGGACGACAGGGATGGAGCAGAAGGGTCTGTTTAGAGGCATTAGGTGGCTGGGACTTCCAAAACAGCACAGTGGCTGTCATTTCCTTCCTGGTTTAACTGATAATTTTAAAATATGAAATTATATTTACACAGGCTGTCAAGCTGATTTGAATGAAAATATATTTCTATTTGATTTTATCCTTTAGGGACCAGTTGTAGTTCTACATTAGTCATGGCAAACCTGCCGCTGATTTAGGGCTGAACTCACCCTGGGGACATTATGTATCCATGCCCCACTTGTAAGGTTCATGTCTTGATAACATTGTAACAAGTTCCATGATTTAGATGTGTTTTCCCAACAAAAGGAGGAGGAAAAAAGTGCAAGCACTGTGTTTGCTAATACATAAACTATCATCGTTGCACCTTTTAATCTACAGTCAAATACATGCTGTTGTTTATCATAGGAAGCATATATATCTAATTAATTTATACAATAATGGGCGAGAAAATTCTTGTTCATGCCTGTGTTGTTCTTTATATATACTCTAGCATGTAAAATTGGTAGTTTTCCAGTTTAGGTTTAATTTTACTTCCTAGCACTTGATGTGTCTGAAGCATAAAATGTTTATCTCTTTCTTCCATCTGGGTGAAGTATTGTACAATAGTTCAGACCAAAAATGGGTTCAGATTGCTTACATTATCATGTTTGATAGATTGACATATGTACTATTTCACACCATCTTACCACGCAAAGCTTTGCTGCCAGCTACCACCATCTTATTCATCAGCATTCAGTAATTCATCTGCAGGCCAAATGGGACTCTTTGCCTGAGTGTAAAAAAAAAAAAAAAAAAAAAAAAAAAAAAAGCAGGAATTCACCTGTCAGTGCTTTCATGGAATTTGGGGGGTGGAAAAAGCATGCATGTTGCTGGGATGGCTCTCGTGGGATTTGATGGAGCAAACATGAGGTTTTTATGGATAATGCTCACCTTGTCCTTAGGAAGGAGAGGTGGGCAGTCCTGGGACAGTTTGTACCTAAAGGTTTGTCCGTCAGAAATCAGGGAGCATGCAGACCTCGGCATGGTGGTGAAATTCCTCCACACGGGGAAGCTGGGATGTTCCATGGCTCAGGATGAGCTGCGTGGCAATAAATTCAGCATTTCCCTTTTAAGCTTTGCAATATCCAGCTCTCAAATGTATGCACTGTTATGAATGCATCAAAATGAAAGTGTTTATAGTATTCTAGGTTTGAATCAAGTTAAACAGATAATGACTGCTTATAATTGGTTTATTCCAATGGAAATAGCTTAGCCTTAATTTGACAACAAGAGCTTTTACAGAGTCATTGTTTTATTATAAGTGTGCCGTAAGCTATTAGCTACTACTTTGTGGTTCATCTTATTTGCCTGAGTCAGCTCTCTAACATGCTCAAAAACATACAGATTCTAGCAGGAGCTATTTGTTACACAGTAATTAACTTGTTTATGATAAATGGATGGGAGAAATGTCATGGCATTTTGTTTTATGTGTAAATGAAAAGCATCTGCATTCTAAAAATTTCATGTTAATTAGACTTAAAATAGTTTTCCCCAGTAGTGCCACAAATACCACACGCTGCACATCACTGCCAACACTGTGGCCTGATGGTGGGGTGTGAGCTGAGGTGATTTGTGGAGCCACTGCCTTCCTTAGAAATGCCATCACCTCATCCCTTAATGAACGTTACTGGGGTGTAATCTGTTATACTTCTTTTGTCTTTGTTTTTGTTCGCAGGATAATAAACTTGGTCTTGATCACTGATGCATGATAATGTTTAAGATATGTCCGTTAAGTATTTTCTTCTTTAGCCTAAGGGAAAGATCTCCATGTCTGCAGTATGGCGGAGGGCGATTGCGGCACGGGGATCTTTTCCTCTTTGTTAATTATTCATTTTCACTGATCGTGGTGAGAACATTGGTCCTGAGGGGTGGGGAGCAGGGACGTGTGGGGCTGCACTGAAGCAGATCAGCAGTGTCCCAGGGGGATCTGATTCCTGATGTGAACTCAGTGTTTGGGAGTGATGATCACCAGTGGCCTCTTGGGGAAGGAGGGAAGGAAGGAGTAGGATGCTGAAAGTGGTGTGCAATATGATACTCTTGCTTTTGGCTTTATGCCCTTTTTAATTTTTTTGTAGTGTCTTTAAGATCATAATTAATTAAAAAAGACATTTTTCAAAATTAGAAGTTCAGGTTTAATTGGCATGCTGTGAGGCTGTGGCAACTGGGAGTGGACGGAATGGCATCAGGGTGTTGAATGTATTATTTCTCCAGTGTAGTCCCACCACAGCTCCAGCGCCTCTCAAACACACCTAAACAAAACAACTCGCAGCAGACAACACAAGCAGGTGAGAGGTGCAGCCACTTTTTTGTTTTTCTGTGCATCTCTTCACCTGCAGTGGTTGATGTTTCTGTGCCCAGCCCAAGCAGGCCTGTGCTGGTGGAGCAGGGTAACTTCACTTGTGTAGGCAGCTACGTTTGGGGACAAGTGCGTGGCAGCACAGTTTATTTTCGTATGGGAAGATGAATAAACTCTGCCAGCATGTTCTGCTCTAAGCAAGTGTATGAAACCAAAGGTAGCCAAGCTCATGCAAATGCATGAAAATGTAATTACTTCCATTCTAGGATTTTTACTAGCATGATTTTTGGTTAAAAACAAATAAAATTCATACAAGCTTTATTGAAGTACCTCTTTTTTCTTTGTATAAGAATTCACTATGGAGACCATCTCTTCTAAGTTTTTTAGAGGTAGGATGTTATTCATGGTCAAAAGCTTTTTGTTCTCCCCACTGAGGTTTCAAAACCTCCATCCTTTTCAGCCCTCACCACATCCAATATTAAAACTTAGGAAGGCTGTGAATAGTGTTTATAAAGTATTGACTGCATAGACCAAAGAACCCCAGCATCCACAATCCCATGGGATGGTGCAGAACAGTGTAGATGGTGTAGGCTTTATACTTTTCCTGGTTTTAGAGTCCAGAAAATACCCAGGTACCCCTCTGCTGTTAATTTTGACAGGAGCTTGGTTCCCACAGGCAGGTCGAGGTCTGTCTCTGAAGAGTGTGTGGGGATGTGTGAGGCTTCCCCCGCCCACAGTCGTGCCTGTGTCTTCCAGGTGCCCTTTGGCATCTCCTGCAAGTGCTTTTGGAAAGGGAAGAACCTAAGGAATGCTGGGATTTGTTCTGGTGTTTGGTGAGGTTGTTGAGCACCTCTTGAGGGTTGCTCGGTGCTTGCAGCAGCTCTGCTGCAGCCTCCTGGAATAGCCAGTACCTTCTCCAAGCTGCTCTGAGTTAAAAAAAGCAGAGAGGATTTTTCCATTCATGTTTTCATTATTTTCTGGTCTGTGATTCTGCATGGAAAGCAGTTACTGAAGTTATTGTACATGTAATTAGCTTCACAGTTCCCTAATAAAATCTGAAAGTAGGAGAACATCCATTGGGAACCCAGAACTCTTTCCCTAATCTTCCTTCCTTCCTTTCTTGGAGGAAGGAGAGGCAGACAGGCATCAGCTCTCTGTGTTCAGCTTGTACATGCTCCAGTGAAGCTGCCTCTCAGAAAACACTTCTCGCATTCTGCAGGACAACTTCTTTTAAAAGCAGTTTCTTGTGATGGGCATATTGCAAATCAAAACCATAATTTCCATCATGAGTTCCAGGGGAGACCCCAGAAAGAGCTGCTGCAGATTGAGGAACTGCTGATGCCTATGTATTTTTAATGTTGTTCTTCAGATCTAACTTCTGACACAAAAATGATGTTTAAGATGACATTTTTATCTAAATAAAATTGCAGTTAATGAGACTGGAGTAGTCAATAACACTCTGTAGAGTTAATCCCCTTACACTGTTTAATAACTCTATATATTGCTTTCTAGTTCAGAGCTTTGAACCAAATTCCTCAAACCCAAGCAAAATTACTTTTTTCTGCATTCTGGGGAGTTAACTGATTTTTATCTGAATAAATCTGCTTCTCCAACAACAGATTTGAAGCTTCTCTCTTTTTTCAGGGATTTGTCTGTTAGAGAATTGTGCTGCTTCAAATTAGGCACTCTAAATAGGTATTAAGGAAGAAAATGAAACAATAATTTCTCTTGAATAATTTATTAATGTCTTTATTTATGCTTAGGCTTTTAGGAAATAAGCTATGTCTGGAACAGTATCAATTAGTTATTTATTGTGAATTACCTGTTGTTTTGAACTCTAAGCTGATCATTTTAGGTCTTTTAAGGTTAGAAAATGTTAATTTTAAAGTCAGTTCTTTGTACAGGAATTGACTGTCACTGACAGAGCTCATGAGCTCTGATCTCCCTGAGCAGATGCTGAAAGCATTCTGGAAGTTATGGTTTTTGCATGTGGCAATTCAAACTTATTTATTCTAGCAGTGAAATATTTTCTTGCTTAATTTTCATGGACTTAATGCCAGTTCTCATTGCCTAATTTCATTGATATTTATGTGCAGGCCTCCTTCTGCCTTAATTTCTACCCTGGAAATGAGTCTCATGTTTTTTTAGAGGGAGCTTATTTCATTGCAAACTCAAGCTGGGGAAGTACTTGGTTCGACAGCAGCATGGGCCATGTGCACAGCTCATAGAATATTTTAGCAATATAGATAATACTTAAAAGTCTTATTTGAAGGGCAAGAAGAGATTAAAACTACAGAGGATAGGATTTCATTGGAAATCTGCTGCTTAATGTTTCTCATAGAATGAATTTGAGTAACACAGGGAAAGAAGGGAGTTTCTGTTTGATTTGAGGTTACTGGTATATTCAGAATTAGGGCCATTGCTGTATCAAGTGGAATTTTTTATTTTCAGGCAAATGGAAGTAGTAAGAACGAAGACCATAAAGTGATGTTTGAAAAGCAAGGACCAGTCCTTTCCTCTGGGAACTCCAGCTTTGAGTGCTTTGACAGGGGGATTGGGATGAACCTGTGCCAGTGATTCCAGACAGATTTCTCCAGGATCCTGATGTGGAGCACTACAGGGGGAATCTCTGCAGGCCCAATGGAATTGATCTGTATCCCTTTTTGTATGTAAACCTTTTGTGCCCTAGCCAAAGGTTCTGAAGAGGATTTGGCTTCACATTCAGTTTTCCTTTTGGTGCCTATATGAACCCCAGGGTTGCTTTTCCAAGTGTCTTTGGCCAGCTCTGCCATGGCAGGGTTTTCTTACTGCTCAGGATGCTGTGATAGATTGATATTTTGATATTTTGTTTTAATATTTATTTATTTGTATTTCTGAAAGGAGAGGCTGAGAGTGCTGGGATTCTTTAGCTTGGAGAAGAGAAGTCTCAGGTGGAGACTTTGTGTATAAATTCCTTGTGAGAGTGTGTTGAGATGAGGTGCACAGAGCAAGGGCAGAAGAAAACGGGCACTAACACTGAAATGCAGGACATTGCACTCAAATGTGGAAGAAGCTTTCAGTGTCACACTGGGAGAGGTTTCTCAGAGGTGCCGTGGAGTCTCTGTTCTTGGAGATACTTGGAACCCGAGTGGACGTGGTCCTGGAGCCTCCTCTGGCTGACCTTGTGCTGAGCAGGGGCTCGGACAGGCAGCTCTGCAGCCTCCACTGGGCTCTGACCCTGGCGAGCGCCTTGCAGGTGAATAGATGAGAAGGCAGAGGGATGAACTGAGCTTTTCTGCAAATACAAATCAAACAGCTTTAAATAAAAACATTGCAACAGCCTGCAAAACATGATCCTTACTGGGAAATCGTGTTTCTTTAATTTCTTGGAAGCACAACCTCTAAAGAGAGAATAACTGAAACACCAGGGACCAGCATTCAGCTGTTTGCTTCCATTAATGTCCAGACTTAACCTAGGTAGAGTTTGTCTGCTGGCATAAGGAAATGTTACACTTGTATTGAAAAAGCATTCAGTTTCCTCTTTGGTTTTAGTAGAATGAAAGACAACGTGCAGAGTTTCCGTTTTCCCAAAATATTTGTCTTATAACCAGCTACTTTGTTTCTTTCAGGAGGGTGTTTGTTTCCTGAGCAAGTTCTCTGCAACATGAAAAATACTTGGGTTGAACAACATCTCTCTTTGCCACAGGCTTGCAATTTTTCTTGTTTATAGTCATTATCCCTAATTTATTTATTAATTTTGGATTGCAGTTGCACAGAGGGAGCGGGAAGTGGCAAATGTTCTGGCATATGGGCTGCACTGTCGCTGGGAAGAGTCAGCCGCGCTCGCTGCCCCGTGCCTTGTGACCCCAGGCTGCAGCATCCAGATTCCTGTTTCCTGCTCCCTTCCAATACAAAATTCTAATTATTTTTTGCTGTGCCCTCGCTACTTTGCTGCCGCTGTTCCTCCCCACTTGCCAGCGTTCTGTAACAGAGAGCCAGTGGCAGAAATTCAGCCTGTGCTGGTTGTGCTGCTGCTGCTCGGAGGGGTCGCATCAGCTGCAGCCCATTAACACGAGCGTGGTAATGGCAGCCGCTGTGTGCAACACACAGTGGGGGTGTTGGAAGCTCCTCCGAGGACCCTGAAGATATGTACGGGCCACCCATGAAGGAGGAAAAAAATAAAATAGATGCCCTTTCTGCTTTGAAATGAGCCAGTCTGTTTTCATTGATACCCAGAAGCACTGCAGTCATTAAAGGCTATTACTATGTCTATTATAAATCACAATTTCCTAGCAGTTCAGAGGTTAGTCACAAAAATTACTTTTAGTCTGAAATTTTCTTACACTGAGTTTTTCTCATAGTGATTCCAATCCTTCTTAAAATAATTACGAAAGTAGCAATTATCCGAAGAGAATTAGTCAAGATTACAAACACTGTTCCCTACAAAGCTATGTATCAACTCTCTCTGTCAGCTCACGTCTAGAGAATCATGAAAGGCAGGTCAGTGAAACAAACGTCTGTTCACCATGTAGCAAGGAAAGCATATTGGAGCTATTGGTATATGAAAGAAAAACATACAAGCTTGGGAAGATGGTGGAAAATAAAGAAATTGCTACAGGTGATAAAATGCAAGTCAGGACTAGTTTAAAGTATAAAATTTAATCACCTGTTTGTTCCTGATCTAGTCAGTGGGGATGAATAGATAACTCTGTATAAATGCCACAGTTCTGTCAGTGGGTCTCACTGATGTCACAGACTCCTGTTTGTGGTGTCTCCTGGACCTGTGTGTTGGTGTTTCCTGGACTCAGAACCAGGGCTGGAGGAGCCCAGGAGGATTCTAGTGCACACTCCTTCCCCAGGGCATGAGCAGCTCCTTTGGAACAGGTTTGTCCCTGATGGGGATTTGAAGATCCGTTGGTGGGGACCAAAGCCAATGTATTACCTTGCTTCCCTTTCCTTCCTCTGTGTTTAAGGTGGAGCTCTCTTGATGCAATTTAAACCTGTTTGTATTTGCCATGGGCACAGAGAGCAGTTGCTGATTTTTTTTCTCCCCCCAACACACTTGAAAATATTTTTTTCAGGTTCTGTAGGCTGAACCTCTCATTTGTTCCCTTTTGTGTGTCGTGCTTGGTTCCCTCCTCTGAGCCCTTATCTTTGCTACTAACTTGATACTCCAGGTTGATGTGACACTGCCAGCCAAGTCTCACAGTGCTGAACAGACAGGGAGTATTACTTTGCCTGTTTTGCAGGCAATACTCCACTTGATTTATCTAATGTGCTGATTGCTTTTTTTCTTAACAGTATGATACTGTTGACTCATGTTCAGCTTGTGATCCAGTATAACCTCCCACATCGTTTTTTGATGCACTGCTACCTACCCAGTCATTTTCTATATATGTAGTAGATCAATCCTGCTGAATCGTGTTACCTTGCTCCTCTTCTGTTGAATTACATGTTGCTTTTTTTTATCATCAGCCTTATCTAACTGGTTTGGATTGTTTTGAATTCTAGTCTCGACATCCAACAGCGTTGCAGTTGCATCGTGCTCGTGTACGGCTTGCAGATGTAACAAGCATATGCTGCATTCCTTTATCTGTTCTGTTAATAAAGGATTGAACAAACTCAGTTCAAAGCAGGCTGTGGCAGAGCCCATGTGATAGAGCCTTCTGCTCTGACCATGCACCATCAAAACATGCTCTGGGTAAAGTTATTTCAGTAACTAAAGTTGAAGTGGTGGCTTGGTGAACTGAGCCTTTAAAGCCTTGATGTTGCCTGTCTGGGATCTGTAGGAACACAATTCCAAATGTCTTCAGCTGTCAGTGCTTTTCCTGACTTTTATGAGAATTACAAACACTGGGACCTTTGAATTTTCACCATCTAGAGACATTCTAGATTAAAAGCCTAGGCTGGTTTCATGGAATTTAAATAAAATGCTGTTGCTGTTGGAGGGGAAGGACTGCTGGAATTCTCTGCCCACTGGGTTGTTTAAATGCCCCAGCTCAGCTGCTGGGCCAGAGGTGTGTCCAGGCTACAGGACAAAATGTTCAGGTTGGCTTTGCTCAGGATGCTGGAGGCCTGCTTAGTAAAAGACATTTTTATTGACAGAGCTGTTACTAATCCCAATGTGTGCTGAAAGAACAGGATTAAATTAAAGCTGAAGCAGTAAATGGCAGTGTTGTACCTGTAAGAGGAGTATGGACTCTGGGATAATCTATTTCCACTGACGGCTGGGGATTTCCACCTTTGCTGTGTTCCCATTTCCCAGCTCATCTTGGAAGGTGAGGAAAGCAAGGTGTTCACCCTACACAAACCAGCTGGGTGTTGCACTGCCTGTTTTTACAGATCTGTGTTATTCACAGAGCATTTTAGGAGGCCTAGCCCACACTTAAATATTTTACTGTTTAGTATCTCTGTTTAATTTTGCCCATCACGCCTGTGTGTTTTGGTAAGGCAGATGCCTGCTGCTCCCTGTGCTGGAGGAAGAGATTCTCTCTGCTGAAATCTTCTGAAGCATCTCAATTTAGAGGGAAAAAAGAGCTGGGCTAGAGAATTTCCAGTGTTTTGCTCCCAGTAAAAGTCCTTCCCTGGGGAGGCAGAAAAAGCCATTGTTTCAGACCCTGTGTGCCTGAAACACCCTGCTTGTCTTCTAGGAGCCTGATGGTGCTGGCTGGTTGCTTTGCTGCCTTCAAAACAGGTTTACACAATTACACACGAAAGGCAACTTCTGCTCATCTCCATAAGCCTTAAATATTTTTATTTTGTGCCTGAATTATTTTGGAAATTAAACTTTCACTTATTTACCTTTTTATGGGCTTCTGAACATTTTTCAGTTGCTTCATCTTCCTTTTGGCTCTCTGTAGAGGATAAAGCAGTGTGGGTAAATGACATTATAAAAAAAAAAAGGGTTTTTCATGTTGTTTGGATTTTTCCTTTGCCTGTGGAGAGAAGGGACAGGTTAAGGATGAAGAAAAATATGTGTATGGTTGATAGGATGAAGGAGAATCTATAGGTCGAGGCAAGATTTGGAGTGATGAAATATTCAAGGATTGCAGCTATCAAAAATGTTTGGATTGCACCCAAAGATTTCCCCATCCTCTTCAAACTGCACAAAGAGACCCTCATCAGGACAAGTTCAGTGATCTCTGGAACACTAAACTCTAGATGCCTGTTCAAATAACCGAATAGGAGATTGATTATCTCTGTGCAAAGTTTACCAAAAGATTTTTCTGCTTTTTTTTTTTGTTTGCCTGGAGTCTCAGATATAAGAGAAATTCAAAGTTGAGAGGCTGGTTGCTAGATCTGCTAACGAGCAAACTACTCCAGTTGTCCCGGGTGGTTTTGAGACCTCCTGATGAGAAGAAAGGCAGGAGGTTTAGGTTGGGCAGTAGCAAAATTTCATCACCATGGAGGTTGTTAAACATTGGAAGAGGATGCTCGGGGCAGTGGTGGAGTCACCATCCCTGGGGGGATTTAAGAACCATGAGGATGTGGCACTTGGGGACATGTGTCAGTGAATGGCTGATGATCTTAGAGGGCATTTCCAGCCTCAGCAATTCTGTGAGGCCCCCACAGAAGGGCTGTGTGGGCAGTTAGAAATGTCTGGGTTGGTGTTAGCAGAGGTTTAATCCCACCCTGCTCACTGAGCACCCAGGGCATGGCACTGAGGGAATTCTTGTGGGTGCTGAATTAACTCCGGTGTTTTGGCAGAGATGAGGCGTTTTACCAGAATAAATTTTCCTGGTATTTTCAATAAACCAAAGTTTTATTTTCCCTTTCTGCTGCGAATTGAGACATAATGTTGGCTGTATCCTGTTAAAGAGCAGCAGAACCGAGCAGTGGTGGCCCAGCCGATTTTACCTGTGCAGTAACAGAGCAAGTTTCATTGCCTGGAAGATGTGATGATGAAGCAAAGTTCTGTTAATGCAGCAGTTGTGTCCTTTTGCAATGCACCTGTAGGAGGGAGAGTTCAACATCTGTGGAGTGGGGCTGTTCTGGAAAAAAAAAAAGAAAATTAAAATAAGGGTGGGGGGGAAAGAGATGTGGGTGCCTGGAGCCTTGGGGACCCCACAAGACTGCTGGGCCAGGGCTCATGTTGGGTCTGGACAATGCCAGAAGTGGTGCAAATTATGGAGACTTAAAGCAAAGGCAATATTTCTGCAACAGTTTATTAACAGTCTAAGTGTTTTTTTGACCTTTCATCTGCATCGGGGTCCCTTGTGAGCAGTCTTTTATTGCAGTGTATCTGCCTGCACTTCCAGGAGAAATTTGTAGGGAATCCACTCACTGAGAAATCTGTTCTTAGGAGAGCCATCCTGAAAAAGGAAAAACAAAGAAACCAAACAAACCAACAAACCCAACAACAAAAAGTAAAGAAAAAACCTGAAGGTTATATATCAAAATCTGTAACACATGCTCAGAAAAAGTTAATATCTGGTGAATGTCAATTAAGTACTTCCTCAGCTAATAAATAGCTTAGGAGGTATAAAATATAATACTCCTAAAATTGCAGAAGCCTTTGAAGAACACGTTTAAATTGGACTCGTTGGAAGAAGGAGATTTAAAACTGACCTGTTCAGAGGTGAGTAGTGAAAAAGATACGATGGAATGAGGCTGCATTTCTTCAACACAGAGGCATTTGGGCTGAAGTTTTGCTTTCCTGAGGTGGCTTCTGGGACAGTTTATTTTTAAGTTCTTGTGCAAGACATCTGCTGAACTGCACTGGTAGCAGTGGCCTGTTTATTTATAAGCCTATTTTTAGGTGTTTCTGAGGGCTCAGCTGGGCTGGGAGTGGGTCACTGTGCCACAGAAATAGCTTGAAGATCATCCGTGTGTAGTTCTGCCCGTGGCCATACCTATGGGTCCTGCTCACTTTCAGCCTTCAAGCATCAATCTGTTCCCCGCTTCAGGATCTCAGGCACCAGATTCCCACTTTCTTTCTATTCTATCCCCATCATAGTCATCTACAGGAAACAAGTGAGATGTGTGCACGTTTCTGAGGGTGGTTTTAGGCACATTCTGTAAAGTTTATAATGGGTCTTTCTTTGAGAGGTAAGCAAATGAGCAACAGAAGCTGCTCTGAGGTCACAAGACGTGTTGTCCTCGTTCTGAGTTTATTTGGAAATCGGAGCAAACCAAACTTTGCCTAGTTGGCTTGCTTCCTCAGGAGCAGTACCCCCTCGTTTTTTCCACTTGTGTGTTTTTTCCTAATCCCAGTGGCAGTCATTTTTTTGGCACTTGCAGTTAGGAGAAAAAATTAAGTAATACATGGCATTTGTTTTGGCGCTGGTTGTGACTCATAAATAGGGATAACATCTGTGCTGATAGTTTTTCGTGATATATAACCAGATTGAATGAACAAAGTTTTCATTTATTGCTGTTCTTTTGCCATTGTTATATTTAGGGAGCTCCAGTGTAAAGAGTGAAAATATATGCTTATGTATATTGCTCGTGTATAGATCAGAATTTATATACATCCTGTGAATTTCAATTTGGCCACTGTATCTTTTTAAACTAAAAATGGCTTATTGCCATTCCCTGAGCCTAAAACTTTTTCAGGATCCTTCCCAAATCTCAGTCTCTTGAAGGCTCGTAGTGCTGCCAAGTCTACACCATTCTTTTAATTAAAAGACCGAAAAAGAGAAGTGAAACTTCCAGTGGATGTAAATCCTTATAATCCTGAAATGATGTAAATCGGTGCAGCTCCTTAAGTCATTGGAAGTATTCTGACTTACATCTACTGAAAATCTGGCACATAATATTCCTGCTGGTCCTTTCTTTTGCCCAATAGTTGCTCTACACAGAGTTGGCACCGTGGACAAAGCACTCTCTTACGAGCTGATAGAGGGTGGCACGGCTTCCAGCACTGCTGATTCAGCACAGCAGAGGCCATTTTCCTGATTTCTTTGTGAGTTAGATTAAATTACTCTGCAGGCTGGACTGGAGCCACAGGCCATAGTTTTACAGCCTTATAACACGGTATCCTAGCCCATGGCATCTGAGAGGTCTGGCTGTGTGTAAAGCTCCTCTGCTTCGCTGCAGAGGATTTTTGGATTTGGCCATCGGCCCCTTTGTGAGGCTCACGGCAGCAGGACTGAAAATATTTTGATTGTCTTGTTGAGATACACTAAAGTGGGGCTCCTTTAATGGAGGGAAGGGACATCATGGGGATCAAGTTAGTACGGAAACTCCACTGTGTGTGCTTGTCATGGCAACATTTCTTTAGATCTGCCTTACAGAAATGCAGGATAATAAATAACGAATGCAGGATTTAATGAATATAACGCAACAGGGGCACCAGTGAGGCTGGAGGCTTGTGCCATCAGAGCTGTTCCAGCTTACCAAAATTAGGGGAAATCCGTTTCCCTTTGTGTCTCAGTACAGGTACATTTCTCATCTAATCTGAGCAGGTTTGGACTTGAACCAAGGGGGTGCAGCGGGGAGATGCCCTTTGTGGTGAACTGTGCCCTGTTCACATCCTACAGAGCTGGGATGCCTGTGGCTGCTGTAACAGGCACATGGGCAGAGGCAGAAGCATGTTTTCTGTTCTCTGGCAGCTGCTGGTTTTGTGTATTTCCAAAGCAGAGCCAGCTCTGCTGGGCTCTGCAGTTGGGCTCCACGACTGCTGCTCGCAGTGAAATTGGTCCGACTGTCTTTGGCCAAGGAGTGCTCTTGCTCTGATTTACCCTTTCCCCTCCAGCCCTCATGATTGCAAAAGGGACTCTGGCAAATGGAGAAAGCAGCTGTTAATGAGGAGAGAAAAAGTCAAACAGATGAAGTAAAAGCCATGCTGCTTCCAGCATAGAGAACCGACTAAGCTGATCCTGTCCAAGCCAGGTGCTGGAGTGAAGTTGAGATCAGGCTTAAAGAATTTTCACCCTAAGTTTAGAAGCTTCACTCTGCCCCTTCTCCCTCACCTGACTTCTATCACATTGTTTTATAGATCTAAGGGGCTTGCATTATATCAGGATGGGCGCCCCACATGTGGTTATCTTGGAGTTGCATTATTGCCTTTCAGCTTTAACTCTGTAGTTTAAAAATAAAAAAGAAAAGCACCACCAGACAAAACCCTCTGGTTTTAATACAAAGATGAATACATTTTTGCAAATAAAAAGTATTCTTGATTCAGAACATCAGGCAATAATTCTCTGGGTGTGAGACAGCGGTGAAGTTCATGTTGCTGGTTTCAGTGCAAAAACAAAAGTGGGCAGATTAGGAAATTTGTTTCTGAGTGGTTTGTTCTATTTTCTGAGCCCTAGTTCAGCCTCATGGACTCGAGTAGAGCTGCTGCACGGAGGGTTTATCTATTGATTTCTGAATGTATTGTGCTGTTAATCTAAAACCTCTTTCCCCGGTGGAATTTCTATTGAGAAGGCTCTAGCCAAGCTCAAGAAAGTTATTTGATTTGGGAAGTTTGAAAGAATAATAAAAGAAGGATTGATGCAGTTGGATTTTCATGAGCTCAGTCTTCTAGTAAAATAGACAGGCTGCTTCCTCCTGTGTGTGTCTGTGGTGCTTGGCTTATTATTTAGGAGGAAAGCAGAGTATGGAGATCACTTAAGTTTTACTGTCTGAGAATTTGCAATTATGAAACTTGTTCAGAAGAAAGTAATGAGAACAGTTTTGGTGATATAACAAAATATAAAAATTAATGGGTTAGTGCGGCTTTATCTTTCCATAAATTTGTGTGCTTTATTTCTTAGCAATTGGGCCTTTTCTGCTAATTTTTAAGCTACTAAAAATTTAGTGCCAGTATTTGGGAAATCCATGTAATTTCCCAAGAAGACATATGTGGCAAGGGAATTGCACCATATAAACCAGGGAACTTTGTCCCTCAGATATTTCCTCCACCCTTTAAGTACTGAAGATTAACTAAGCCTTTTAAAAGAGCTGGCAGGAGAGAAGATGGTGCTTTATGAATTTTCTCGTTATTCAAATGTTCATTACTTTTTCTGAGAACTGAATATGGGAATAAACAGTCTTGTATTACAATAAAAAAATACCAAAAAATACTTTTTGCCTTTGAGTGCACTGGTGTTGTCTGTAGTGCAAGAGTTAATGAAGCAAACAAATGGGATTGAATTGGTGGTGAAATGAAATGAAATGAAATAAAATAAAATTGAGGGGTTGTTTTGGCTTTTTTGGGACTAAGGTCCTGTCCAGCTGAAATCAGTTCCCTTTGACTTCACAGTGGCCATGGCTGGTCCAATAACAGGTTTATTATGTTTCATTAGGATGTTGTCAAGTTAAGTCAAGGAAGGTGGACCTATATCTAAAAAGAGATTCCTTGTGAGTATTCCCTCTCTCTGGAGCACTGTAGTTTATTAGACATGATTATTTCTTCCTTGGGTTTGGAAGCACACTTGTTGCTCTCATTTATGCAAAAAATGCAGCTCTCTGGAGGTATGTGATTAACCTGAGGCATTATTTTACTGCAGACCCAGGTGGGAAGCTGGTAGTTCAGAGTATGCATGAAGAATTATCTGGGTATGAGGCAAAATGTTGTATTAACTGTGCAGTTAGTCTTTGTCAGCAGCATTCAGAGTTTCTTCAGCCCTTGTGGTGACTAACCTAGCAGAATTTATTGGTGAATAGTTCAATTTGCTTAAATGGACTGATTTTCTTGAGTAGGCAGAAATTACATCTTATTTCATGTCTCAGATTTAGTTCAAATGAAAGGCCAAATCCAGATTTGACTTGTTTTTCTTCTCAAATGCCTGTTTAAGCACTGGGTGAATAGGACACCCAGGATTTGGCTGAGGTAACTGTTCAGAGGGACTTAATTTGCTGGAGCTGGGGTAAAGAGTTGCATTTAAGACTGGTCTAAAAACTCAACTTTGAACCCCATAGGAAACAAGAGAAGCTTTTTTCCCCTTTTTTTCTTTTCACCCCCGTGTAGAAATAAGTGCTTTAGAATATCTGAAACATCTACCAGTATCATTTCACTGCTGAGAATTGGGTAACTGTGTAAAATTATATTGACCTGAGGGGATTGAAATATAGAAGTGGCCATGTGCTTAACTGTGCAGGAATCAAACTGTTTTACTGATAACATTTTATTGATTCATCTTCTCTCGGTGTTACAAGTAGCCTGAAGCCTGGCAAAATGAGCTGGCAATGTTTCTGTGTTGTGGACGTTGCAGTATTGCAGCTCTTCATAGGTACTGAAATTTTATATATGGGTTGAGAGCTCACGTAATTATTGTGATTTGTAATGACTGAGACTGCAGATGGGGCTTCCCAGAGGCTTCATTTCAAGCTAGATAACTGGTGATTTTTCTTTTCTGTTTAAGAATCTGTTGTCCCTCCTTTTCTCTGCAGCTGCTGAGGTTTTTCTCTGTGAAAAGCTGAACCGTATCTCTGACTTAATGAAGATGCGTAAAATGATTGAAATTGCCTTAACAAGGCAGTGCTCTATACAGAGCAGCAATGAAAATGTGTCTTGCTGTTTGCAAGGGATACTTTGTCTTTTTCATGAAAGAACTGTGATTTCCCACCATATTATAAAAATAATAACAATAAAAAATATCCTTTTTATGACAAAGCTTTAAGAAAACGAACAGCTTAAAAGACCACAATGGCAGATTGTGAGTTCAACCTGCATGTGTTGACTAATTAAATTCTTTTGAAGGAGCTAATTTCATGTATTTTATTTAATGAAAGCTTATTTAAGATTTTAATGATGTGGGTCTTTTCTCTTCAGTAGAATGCCATATTGACTCATGACATATTTTTACGCAGGCTTCATTCTGCCATGAACAACAGCAGTTGGAAATGTGAGCGCTTGATAAAGTATCATTAAATTAGCTTATTGTAGTTGCAGATTTTTATTACGCTACTTCACCGAGATATGAATTGATCGTGTTGTACTTGCTGGTTTTAAAGGTGCAGCATTGTTATTGATTATGCTACTTTATCTCAAGTGTTTCATCAGCCTGCTGGCAGGCTGGTTCCCTCTACAATTTTAGAAAGTACTGGCTTCGTGCATTTTTTTTTTTTATTATTCTGTGCCTTTTGTCTGTGTGCACGTCTTTTTCTGTTGTAAATACCCTAAAAGAGATCCTGTTTTGGGGTTGTACCAAGCCTTTGTGCTCAGCAGCTCTGCTCTGTCCTGGGGCTTTGGGTGCTGCTGCAGGGAGGTGAAACAGTGGGTGTCCTGTGCGGAAGCACTGCTGGATGGGCTGTTGTCCTCAGCTGATTTCCAGGGAATTAGTGAGAGTTAGCAGTGCAAAGGGAAAAACCAATTCCGCTCAAACTTTATTGCACGTACATTTGGAACAGGGGTTTCATCTGTTGGTGTAATTGTTTGTAGTGTGATGCGTTTCACAATAAAGTCAGAAAAACAAGAGCCTACGTCTTGGTTAGTCAAAACTTTCAGATATTTTTCCACGTTAACTTGAGTAGTGGATTTCTTCTACAAATCTTGGAACTCCCAGACCTATTTCAATACTAAGTGTATTGGAAACGGATTGCTGTCAAGGCTTGTCCATCTAATTAAATTCCCTTATTAGCACCAGAGCTGCAGTCTTCCAGAGAAGACATTAGTTGAATAATCTTTCCAACTTATCTAGGTTAAAATGAGATGGCCTTTCGTAAAATGTTGAGCTGAAAGTCCAGCAACAAAATATGTAAGTTCTAGTCCCCCTTTTTGTGTGATCTGTGGTAATTCAATATATTCTTTAAATATAAATTGGTATTTCAGCTGTTCTGTGAAATGTTTTCAGACTTCAATTATCACAAGCTCTCGATGCCGCGAGGACTCTGTCACCTCACGCTTCAGGCTGAGGGCAGTCCAGCAGTGATGGCTTTTGTGCATTAATAAAGTTTGTCATGATTCATTTTGGCATATGCTTAGCCAAATATAAGAACCTTCTTGTCATAAAGTCCTGCTGACCCACAGAGGTTGGTTGAGGTGTAATTTGGTGATTGTTTTATGCTTACGGGAGAAGGGGGTATCAAAATTCTGACAGAGAACCAAAACGCGAAAGGCTTAAGAGCCCTGATGGATTTTCCAGCAGGTGGGGGACTTGCCCCTGGAGGGAGCTACCAAGTGAAATGAAATAATGCTTTGACCTTTGAGCTTTGCAAATGGGCATTGAGTGACTCCCAGCAGATGTGCCTTAGCCCGATCGAATCCACTGACCCTCTGGAATGTGAGAGCATCCAGGGGTCCCACTGCCCCTCCGCTCCCACATGGGAGGGCAGGGATGGTGCAGGTGGGAATGCCTTGTTTCCTTCCAAAAATGGAAAAGTGTCTTTGTGTCAGAAGAAAGACCCGCAGTAGCTCAGGGTTGGGAATGGAGAGCTTCATAGTAACACTGAACGAGAGTTGTTTAAAAATTGCTGGAAGTTTCAGGAAATAAGATACTTGTGCTAATTAGAGTATTTGCCTGTCATCTTTATTCACTATTTAAATAACAAAAAGCCCTCAAGTGAAATCAAAGCGTGGTAGAACATATTTCTTGAGTCTCCTTGATCAAAGCTTATAGAAGGAGGGGAATACTGCTCATAACTATTTCCTCAAATTCAGATGTGAGATACATTCTCTATTGTAGTCCTCTCTGTCGAGGACTTGTGTATAACCTGTGGCAAAGTGGTGAATGTCTGTCAGGTATCAGACATCCTGCTCCTTTCCGGCTGTACATGTGATGAATTATTATTAGTTCTCTAAGGATGTGACAGAAATAAATGTCTTCAAATTAAAACAACCCGCAAACTAAATGTGTAATTTTTTGTTCTTACTTATTGACTAATCCTGGTTCAGTTGTGCACTTGTCTTCCTCTGTATCTACCTCTTGATCTTTTCTTAGATTGCAAATAATCTCTGAGATGGAGATCACCATTTTCCTGACCTGAGTTTATAAAGCAAATGGCATAGTGGGACCCTGGCCATGCGTGGGGTCTCCCAGCTTTCATCTTGAAGTCAATAATTAATAAAACAAACAGGAGATGCCTTTGGGTGGCTGTTCAGTCTCCTGCTCAGATGATGTTTTAGAGCAGGTTGATACGGAAATCTGTCCAGGACTTTGTGGTGTGTTATTTTTTGGTTTTGGTTTGGGGTTTCTGTGTTGTTGTTGTCTTTAAGGACGTGGGTTTTTTCAGAAAAGGCAGGAGAAAGGCACCCTCTAGACCTGAATAATTGAAAAAGATTCTTCAGGCTTGAATGTCTATGAATGGGGGAAAGTAATAAAAGAGAAACAGAAGCATAAACCTCTCTGGAGCCAGGTGGGAGGCAGTGGTCACACACGTGGCCTTTAGAGCGGGACAGACAACCCGAGCTGGCTGGGACATTGCCCAGGTCAGCACAGCTGCTCCTGAAGCGCTGGAAGTTTTCCCTGTCTCGTTGTGCAGTCCTGGAGGAGGAGTAGAAAACACCGGGGAAAATGGAAAGAAGCGTGCCAGTATCATGACACGAGATAAGGGGAAATAATATCTGCCGTGGCAGAGCTCATGTGCTGTCAGCCACTGATGTACATCTTACTCCATTCTCAACTTCATGATTGGCACCGGAACGTTTCGCAGAAACCAGCTGATTTCTTTGTTTCTTTTCATTCCGCGCCTTCTCGATAAGGGAATGAAAGGATTCCTCCCTAGGTGTGTTACTCAGATGTCGACGTTGGGGCTCGTTGCAGAACCCAGCACAGCCTACTGAAGAGAACAAAGCATCAGCGTGATGCCCCATCTGATCACCCACCCAGACACACTTTTGTCGAGCTCGGGAATGCCATCAGCCCGAAGGATTTCCTGCTACGGGAGTTCCTCACCTGTGCTTGTGTAGCTGACTCCTTCTGAATTTGCAAGCCACAAATTGTGTGTCATTTCTGCACAGGTGACTTTAAAGGCTTTTTTTAAAATTCTCATCCTTTAGTCCACTACTTCTACATCACATTTTAAATAAATAGGTCAAATCAGTTGGAAGAGTAGTCAGAATGTGTTTACTAATTGGTAAAGAATAAAGATGAAGGTTCCAATTTGGATGTTCTAAGTGGTTTTGGACAGGCCACAACCTGATTTTTAGATCTTTCTTTTGAAACTTGTCACCATTAAAAACTTTAGCTAAATGTCTTTCAAATTTATGGATTTTGTCTTCTTTCTCGTCTTTGCTCAGCTAGATGAATGCCTAGAGTAGGGTGTGCACTCATGCTCAGAGGCATGCCTAAAACTGGAGATGAAAAGGAGCGGGGGGAACTAGGAGAGTTGTTAAGTGTCTGCTGGGTTTCAGGAATAGTTTAATTTATGGTGATAACTTCTCTTCAGCAGTTGACTTGCTGTAACCTTAAAGAAAGCTCTTGCAGACGGAGCTTCCACTATTTCTGGGAGAAGTTATGTACTTGGTGCATGTGTGTTTTACTGCCACAGATGGGTCCCCCTGAATTTGGAGGCCAAAGGCAGTAGCAGAAGGTTACGAGATGGCACTGCTGCATAGTAAGTTTCTAAAAACAAACACAGCAGTTTTTACCAGCACCCTGTAAGGTCTGGTTCAAAAGATATTTAAAAACTATAAAAAAAAATAAATAAATAAACCACAAACACACAAGAAAAGGAAAAAAGGATGTGTTTGCCTGCTTGCATGCAAGTATCCCTGAAAAGCTGATGGGTTCATTTTTACTTATTTATGGGCAAATTACAGAGGTGCATCTGTTCCTTCTCTGTATACAGCCAGGCATCTCAAGTTTCTAAGATACTTTTTGACATTCTTTGAAGATTTAATGCCAGGTGGAAGATCAGTTAGAATTACAGATATCCTGAACTTTGAAAATAATGCTTCTGCTGAAAACTTTTTTACTTTTGCTCCCAGCTTTAATGAGGCACAGTCTGAACATCATAGTAACTGAGGCAGCAGAAAGGGGAAAAAAAGCCAACCCTACAATTCACAAGAAAATCTTTTCACGTATTTACAGTAGAGCCAAAATATTTGTGCTGTGTTTATTTAATTCAAATGCTTAGAACTATGTCGTGTTATAAAAATAGTCTTACTGGAATAAAACAGTACCCTGCAAGTCAGATACCTGAACAGGGAACACTCAGCTGGAATCCAGTTTTCACAATTCTTACAAGTTGCTTATACTGCTGTCAGTAGAGAGGGCAAATAATTGCAGATAAAGCTCTCTTTGCCTGCCATTAATTGTGAGCATAAAGTATGTGCCTTTAGATAGCAAACAGCCTGATTTGCATGTGCAATCAGGTACCCTGTAGCCCTTCTACATCTTAATTGTGTCTGCTAAGGGGGAGTTTTGGTTTAGAGATCACACCTCTAAAAGTGGAGAACACCTAGGCTGGGCCTCACTGGGATTTTGCTTTGCTTTGCTTTGTCTTTTTCCCTTAAATTCAGTCACTTGTTCAAGTAAATGTGTATATACACCCTCCGAAAGCATGGCCTGAGGAATCTGACTCCGGCCATCAGTTAGTGGATTTTGCTTAGTAATTGCTTCATCCATTCAATACTATTGAAAACACCCTTGAGCAGAACATTGCTGCAGGGGAACAACACTCTAAAGCAGCAACCTAATTAATGAATCTTATTGCCACTTAGATGAGCATTATACAGTCGGCCTTGGTTGTCAGGATGGATCTGTTCTTGCGGCTTTATGTGTTTGTCCAGGAAACTGGTGCCTTTTTTAGAGAAATGAATGAAGTGGGATTGGGCTGTTTGGGCCTGTGGAGGCAGCAGGTTCACTCTCAGTGTGCAGTTGCACTCCTGGTGGTGCAGGTGTCACCAGCATCTCGTGTCTGCGTGGGACAACAAATGAATTCTCTTGGCTTTTATCTCGGTAGCCGTGACCGAGATTTTTCACTGCATTCAGATGAAGTGAAAACAAAGTAATCACAGCCAGAGTCTGAAAGCAGGCAAATTGTTTTCATACAGTAGAAGGGAGAGCAAAACAGAAGTAGGAAAGGATTTTCTTTTGCATTTTATATTAAAAAACCCCAGAAGCTGCTGTGTGTGTCCAGAGAGCTCCTGGGTTTTTGTGGACAGTGATGTGGAATGTTTGTCTCCAGTAGAGTAATTCAAGCAGCAATACCTGCTGGTGATGTGCCTTTTCTGAGGATCTTTTGAAGGAAGTTATTTTCATAACTAATTCTTAATTCCTACCTTTAAAAATACTGAATGCTATGTTTGGGACCTGTATTGCTGAAATCATTCTACCAACATGAAATGTAGCTCTGGATGCAAGTCAGAGCTTGTGTTTCTAATTGAAGTCATCAACAATTTACTGAGCGATCAACAAATAAAAACTCTGAGGTTGCACCAGCCCATTTTTTGATGTCCTTCCAACCTTGGTTGTTCTGTGATGCTGTGAAAAAGGCAAAAACACTTCTAAGAACTTTCTGTTCTATCAAGGACTACAATAACTTGCTCTTCTTTCGGAAGATCTTTTCTGAATGATGCTGAGCCTTTTGCAGAGCCCAGTTCTACAAGTCCCCACTATCACACGGCCCCTGTGCATATGAGACCCCACGTTAAGGACCCCCATATTGCTTCTAAATCCTTTAACTTTCTGTGGTGTTTTAAAATGTAATTTTCTGCTTCTCAGTGGAGACTCGCTGAAACCTGTGATTTCTGCTTGGCCTTAGGAGAGCTCTTCAGATAAAATAGTTTTCATTAGTAAATTCCTCTGATGGGCTTATGAACTTTTAATGTGAGATCATCACTGAACCTTTTTTGTGTTCTCTGAAGCGACCTTGGCACGTGGTGAGTTTTGATCCTGGAGCATCTTTCCTGGCTTGCATGTCGGTGATTAATGTGGCAGCTTCTCTGCTTCAGCCTGTTCCTGCCCCAGCTCCTGCCTGAACTGCTTGGTCTGGCACAGATCTGCCCCACTTCTGCCTTGACTTTATAGCTGCTTCAGGCATTCCTTGTCTATGTTGTGGTGTCAGCTCCTTACTCTTTTTTTTTTTTTTTTTCCCTTTTTTTCCATGTAGGGCAACACATGAACACACCTCAATGTGAAATTTTCTGCAGAATTTTTAATGCCTGCAAGTGGCACTTGAGTGGCTTATTCCAATAACTCCGGCAGTCAGTTGATGAAGCATTCTTTGCCTTATGATCTGAGTAATAGAAGTAGTTGCATCTGTGGTTTATATATCAGAAAAATAGCTTATCCAGCTCTTTTCAGTCCCTCTGATTCATTGGACGTGGCCACAACACTGTTTAGTGCTGGTCAGTCGTTTTCAAGTCAGTGAGCATCTGGGTTGGTCATTAGCCAGCAGAGAAATCAATTAGGGCTGGTGGGGTGTGTTTGGAGGAGAGGATTGAAATACAAGAATTCTATTGATCCATTGTCCTGGATAATCAGCATCCCCCCGAGCAGATCTTAAAGCTGTTGTGAGGACTCCATGGAAGTTCTTTTCTGCTCTTGCACCTCTGTTCAACCAGGAGCGAATCCTCCAGTCAACAAAGATGGCAACTCTCCGAGGTTCCGAAATCCAAACTTTGATAAAGCAACGAGCTAATTATTAAAGCATAAATTGTTAGCATTTATCTGTGGAGCACTGCCGAGGATCCATTATTTTATTTAGTGTATTTGTCTTAAAGTGATTATGTTACTAATTATAAGGCTCACTAGTCTGTTTAACAGGAGTCCAAATAATTATAATTTGTTTGCATTCCCACCCTGTGTATTTTCATGCAATAAGAAAAACATTTTGTTGAATGATTAATCTTGTGCATGCCTCTCTGTATGTTTAGGAAAATTAAATGTCTCATTTTTGTTCTAAATGAAAGATTTCTGGTTTCGCTACTCTTGTTCTCAAGGTGCACTGGTAAAATCTGAAGAAACTTGAGGATAAAGCCACAGGGGGGATGATGGGCTCTTAGGGAATGTTCCCAATAAAGTCCATTAAAAAATTTCTTTCGGCGTCAAATTCTTTTGCATAATTTATTTTGTGTTAAAAAAAAAAAAAAATTAAGTTCTTATATACAGGCTATCTTGAAGCACAAGAAACCCTTCATCCTTGGAAGCAATTTGGCAGCCAAGTTCCACTGCTCTTACTGGAGTAATTTGAAGGACAAAATTCGTAACAAGCTTTTCAATAAATGCTCAATTTAGGGCACCTTGGAATCAGCAGCAGCATCAGAAAACCCTGTGTGAACTTGGAACATCCAAAGAATGTGTTATTTAATGTTAGGAAAGAATTCGTCAAGATTTTATAAAAAGCTCAGCAAATTGAGGCAAAAGTACTGAAGTCACTTTCAGAGCTGTGCTTCAGAAAATGGCTTAAATGAGAAGTCAGCATTGTGAAGTTAACTCTTTGTTTTATGGCAAAAGAAAAAAATAGAGTCGTGTCTAGGAATGTACTTGGAAGTTTGCTGAAGTTTAGGTAGCGAAATGCTTGCTTGGAAAAAAGACCCCGCAGAAAAATCACAATTTCAAACTCAGATAATAGTTTCTGAAAATAGCTGGGCTGCCAGAATGTCAGAGTCTGGAATGAGAAGATTGCTAAGGGGAAATGGCACAGTAACAAGGGGCCTGAGGAGACGCGAGGAGCTCGTGGCTTCATCTTGGTTTGAGGGAGAGAAAATTACTTAGCGCTACTTAGAGCATCTCTCATTCAAAGATCTCAAAGCTTGCTGAACTGAACATAATCCTTTGAAGACAGGTACAGACTGATGATCACTGTGCTTGTCATCATGGTGCTGCTGTCCCTGCCCTGGAGCATCCTGATCTCCGGGCACGATGGCACCGCAGAGCTCAGCACGGAGGGAAGAGGGAACGTGGAGTTGTGAAGAGGGAAAATGCAGTTGGGAAGAGGCCGGAGTGACAGAACACACTGAAGTGCCATCACTAAAGTCTGGACACCACCACGCTTCTAACGAATAAATAAATAAGTCATCAAGTGCAGGTGAAGATATTTCCTTTCTTCTGACATTCGTGTTTGTTGTTCTGCCAAATATTTCCTTTACTTGGAAGAAAATTGGAGCAGCCAAGATTGTTAATATTAAAAGACCTCAGTGGAACTGTTAAAATTCCGTTCTGTTCAAAAATTTAATGCCAGTTGGCTGTATTATCTCTTTATAATTTTCTTCTTCAGTGCATACGTAACTGCATTAGTTGGTCATTTACCAACAGGCTTGAAAGACCAATACTATTAGCTGGAAAAATAGCTAGATTTTTTTTTTTTTTATGTAGGAGAAAAATGGAAGTGTTATTTGCTTTTTGATGATGGTAGTAGTAGTAGTAGTATTTATCTTTTTTCTTTTATTTTTCCCCACACTTCCCCCATAAAGCATAAACTCCAATTTTATCTGCATTAGTGTGAATAAAAACAGTGCATCCTCGAGTGAGATGCATAAATATAACCCCTTTTAGTATGCGAGTAATAACTGCACTTGTAACTCTCGTAAGAGCTGTTACAATGCATGAACAGGTCCTGAGAGCACATTTGTCATGGTAATTCCAAATACAGACCTTCCCTCCAGAGTCTGCAGCCTGCAGAAAGACCTGGTGTGTGCAGGGCCCTTCCCAGCATCGCACTTGGGGAGCAGGGAGAGGATGTGGAGAGGGGGAACAGCTGATGAACGCTGGTGTTAGTCTGAATCCTCTTCCCTAGCCTTAACACGACCAAAATGTTACTTGATCAGTGCTGATAATACATTGTCAGGCGTTTAGGCAACATAAAAGTGCTTATGCCGAGCTCCCTGAACCAGAAGGAGAAGGAAACTTCCTAATGAACCTCCCGGAGAGCCGAGCCCCGAGCGTTGGGTCTAGCACTGTTTTTTCATCTGATGCCAGACGGCTCTAAATAGGTCTTAAAGCAGCTCCAACAGTTTATGCTATTTAATAAATCTAATCTGTAAAACAGGTCACGTAAAAAAAACTAAAAACTTTTCTTCTAATTACAGTGAGATTTTATTGAATGCACATTATACATATAGATCATAATACTTATTAAAAAAAGGACTATTAAGATTTTACAGTTCAAGATTTTACAGGCAATGGGAACAGTGGAAGCCTAATGCTTTCTGAGAATCATATCTGCATTAGCAAGATAAAGGACAATTTAGGAAGATTACAAAAGCAATGATTTAGAGTACAACATAAAAATCTGCTGAGAACTAATTCGCAATGCCAGCTGCTGCTAAGCTTCTTAATCTTTATCTAGTTCAATTAAAATCTGAATGTTTGGGATTTCATTAACAACTGGGGACTTGGAAATTACATGCACTTTTACACTGTATTCAACTGCTTATACACGTTACTGGAAGTTGCCTGAAATGTCTTCAGGTAGACTTGAGATATAATTAAAACTTAAGTACTTAAAGGATAATGCAGAGGTAAAAGAGGATTATTTTAATTTTTCTGTCAGATCCAATTGACAAAAAAAGAATCTCGCACGAGTTGAAACGAGTTGCAAACCAGTCAGAATTTTAATGCAAGGGATATTTATGGACGATTGTGCAATCAGATGTGCAGATCAAACAGCTTCATTGGAGGGCGGAGTGAATCGGATATTGTAATTGTGCCCTGTGCTGCTTGTGTTTTTCTGTGGAAAAACCACTTCACATCTATCATTCACTTCTGTACTGATGTAACCACGCTGCTATCAATTAATTATGCATTTCAAAGAATCTGCAAGTAGGCCTTTCTAAAATTAAACTAAGCAAAGTGATGAACAAGCTTTTAATCACTTAATACTGTGTATAAAAAATAGTTTCTTTCCATTAATTCCTCAAGAATAATTCTTCTAAAAGTTTTTCAGAAGTAGAAAAAGGCTTTTTTTTTTTTCTTTTCCCTTCTTCATTGCTTGTCTCCTATTTTCTGTGATAAATTTACCCATCACTGGCATACCTGCTGATTTAAAGGAGGGACATGAAATAGCATTGAGCAGCTCTGTATTTTGAAGCAGTTCATTGAAAAGGCTGAAGATTTGGATATTGGATGGTGTACAAGAACACTGACTTTTTCTTGCCTGCACGATGGAGCAGATGTCATGCTGGCTGTAGATGTCATGCTGTATTTCCAAGGAGAGCTGGCTGCTGATGGAAGTGCCCCTGGGCACTTATTTATTTATTCATTCATTAGAAGCATGGTGCTGTCCAGGCTTTAGGGTTTCACGGGGTCGGGGGCAGCACTGTGGGATCTGCTAGTTAAGCTCTGGGTCAAATCCTGAGCTGGTTTACATTTTCAAAGTTTCAAACTGGAATGGATTTCTTTCTCTTTAATTATTCATTTCTCATTATCTTAGGTGCCACGACAGGACGTGGAGGTAAGAATATTTCCAGCACGAATGAGGGTGTTTAAGGTGGTGAAGTTTCTCGTGGAAATGTTGAAGAGGTATAGTGCTGCAGGATAATTGGTGCAAGACCTAGAGACAGCCTGGACGTGTTTAATGGTGTGTTTTGATCAAGTTAACTTTTAAATGGTATCATGATAAGAAGAAATCGTTCAGTAGCAAAAGTTCTTAACACGTTTGGGGAGTTGGTGTTAACTTTAGTCATGGTGCTGTTCTTAGCAAACAAAAACACTGAGGTTTTGCCTGCCTGGCTACTTAATTTTTTCTTTTCTTTTTCCTTTAGAAAAAAAAAATCAAAAATAAAATCATGCTTAGAAAGCAAAACTGGTGTGTAGGATTACTGCTATATGTAACTTTAAATAAAAAACCAAACATTTTTCCCACCTCCCTGCTTCCATCATACTTTTAAGTAGAAACGTGTGACCAGGTAACCCAAGGCAAGTGGAGAATGCAGGAAAAGAAAGTGAATTTTGAGTTGGGCATAATTTGGCCACAAGGGTTGCTAATGTGTTCTGCTGTCCTGAGTCCTACTTGTGCCTAGAAACTTCTTCACATGCCAGAAAAAGGGATGCAGATATCCACTGGAAGTTATTTTTCTAAGCTAAACTTAGTGTCACAAAGTTGTGTATTTGATGTGAAGGGAAACTTACATGCAGAAACTTGTATTTGGTGGTTTTCTTGCCCCTGCATGTTTGGATTTTGTGTTTTATATTGTGGTGCCTTTTATATTATTTAATAAGGTAAACTGTGGTTTCAGAATTAAAAATAGGCCTTTTTCATTCTCGTTTAAGGGCTGAAGTAAAGATACGGAGATTGCAGGGGCTGAGTGCTCCCGAAGCATCGCTTGAGTCTGTCCGGGGCTGAGTGCTGGTACTGCAGAGGGAGCCTCACAGCTGAGCCCAGTGACATATACAGTATTCCATCTTCAGAGATCTTAATTTGCCCTGCTGCGTGCTGGGATAGTTGTCCTCAAAAAACCAGAAAATCTGCCCTTTCCTCTTGACTGCAGAGTACACTGAGGCTTTAGAGGCAGTTCTTTAGAGTTCATGATGTGCTCTTAACATGGATCAGCCATTATTTAGGGAGCCTGGTATGATGGTCTGGACATGGGCTCTTACTCCTTGGATTTGGGTCCTGTCAGAAATGGAGGGGTTGTTATCAAAGATTAAAATCAGCTTCCTTCTTTTTTTTTCTTGTAAAGAGAAAACTGAAATAAGTAAAATGAAGGGTATTCATGTATCACAAATGGAAACAGTAAATGTGTCACTGGGGAGATGAGTGGGAGTTGAGAGCAAAGATAACTACAGACATGAGAAATATCTGTACGTTTGGCTCCAGATATTGAAATCTGTGCCACAGATTGATCCTGCAGGAATAATAAATACACATTATCTGTAATTATTCTCAAACTTCATAAACCTTACTTTAATAACTTCCTTTGCATCATTTTTTTTTCTGAGATCTTTTATTTTATGACACTGTCAGGCTTTTTAATTTTAACTCCAAGAAAATTGCTCCAACTGTTATGGATTTTGTCCCACTTCTGTTCTCTGCAGGCCGGGAGTTCCCTTTGGAGAGTTCAGGTAGCAGCAGGTTGGAAGGTTTCTATGTCTGAGATGATTTTTTTTTTTTTAATAGAAGATCGCAGGCAGTGAATTTGCAACTTTTATTACAAATACAGTTTTGGATGTAAAAAATATTTATTTTTTTAACTTACATCCCACAGTTATTATTTTTTTATTTAAAAATATGATGTCAGATAGGAAAAATGTTCTTGTTGCACGTGTTGTAATGTGTTCTTTTATCAGTGGACACAACAGAGTGGTGTTCGAGTTCCCAGCCCTCCCATGGTTGCACACTGAGCTGGGAGCAGCATGGATATTGAAACTGTTTATTGGGTTTCTTCTGCTGTTATAAGTGTGATCACATTTCATGATGTCCTGAGGTCTTAAAATATCAAGAAACAACAGTAAGCAGGACTTCAAGTTCAGCTTTTCTGAAGAGCAGGAATTAAATATAGGCCAGTGCACTCTTGTGCATTCCTGGTGACGTGCTGGCCACGCGTTACGAGCTGGGCATGCAGTTGAGTGTTAAACCAGAATTTGAGTGCACAGTTTTATTTCCTAATAGCAACAGAAATACTCAAGCTTCTCTCGTTTCCATCCCTCGGGTCTCTCCCTTCCCCCTTCCAGCTGTGGGCTCCAGGCCACATCTGCCCAAGTAAAACTGGCCAGGCTTTTGGCCATGTGAGAGACTCCTGAGGGAGCAAGAAACAGGAGTTTCAGTGAAAACCTCAAATATTTTGCTTGTCCAGAATACAAGGTTCAGTTTTCCCGCTAATGTATGTCTCCATACTGCTCTTTCTTTAACTTGTTTAAAAAAAAAGTTAATTTTTAGAATGGAAATTAAAACCAAACCAATAAAAAAATTTCTCTGTCCTCTTTTTGTCTTTTATAAAGTGAAGCCTGAGTGATTCTGAATAACTTCTGAGGAATTTCAGCCCTTGAATTTATTTTTTTTTCCTCTCCTACAGTTTTACTTTGAAATTTTGCATTTGCTAATGACGTGTTTTTACTTTATCTGAAGATTGCCATCTACTGGCATGCAAGAGCTTTTGGGGTCTGTTATTGTTCACAAATTTGAAAATTCAATAAAGGTTGTTATTTTCTCAGTTAATTTTGTTGATTGCATTATGCTTTGCAGGGTAGGGGCAATAGCAGAGGAAACATTAGCAGCGTTTACTTGATCTTACCAAGCACTGTGCAATGTCTGCTTAATTAAAAGCACATTATAGCAACATATTGATGCTTCCCACATGAATGAGCTCGCTACTCCTCCAAATGAAGCCATATTTCATATTTCTATCCTATAAGAACAGAAGAACACGTTAATAAAAGGTTAAAAATACACATTTTTTCCTAAGCCTTTGAAGTGATTCTGACCTTCTGTCATGTAACAGTTAGGTAGCTCAATAAACTACAGGGGGTAGAATTTAATAGTGTAATTCCAAAACTATGGGGGACACCTCTTCCTCCTCAAGTAAATTCATAGTTAATCCTAAAATTCTTCGAATTTTTAGCTCCTGATGCCTCCCAGCATCCTCCCTACTCAGCAGAGTACGAGGATCTCCAGAGGGATTTAATTTTCTCCCCACCAGCTGCGAACGGGCTGGTGCCAGCCCCCCGCCCAAGCTCTGAGCAGACACGGGGCAGTGATCCTCTGCTCCACGGCTGAACACTGGCACCTGGAACCAGCATCACCTCCCAAACTGGGGGCAGCTGTGGCATTACTGGGGTGATGGATTGCAGGTGTGTGACCTGGCTATAAAGGAGGCCGGTGGGTGCTGGGAGTCAGTGCTTGCTGTGGAACGCTGGGGGCTCATTCTGCATGTCTGGCAGGAGCTGTGATGCAGGTAAGGCCACCCCCAAGACAATCAGAGTTCTGTTTTCTTTGTCTAGATCTTGTTGGTGAGGTGCTCAGTGCGCTGCCTTGTCTGTATTTTGTATTTAGATGTCTGTTTTCTGCAAGGAAGGACTTGGGTTCCTTGCGTATGGCTTTGCTCTCCTTCCCAGGGATTTGGTACCTGAAACTCAGCTTTAATGGAGCTGGTTCATGTCCTGGCCTGTCAGTTGTGACCTGTGTGGAGCTCCAGCTCTGTAAGAGAAGGTTTTGTGGTTGTGTAGAAGGGGCTGTGCTGTTTTTTGCTGAAGGTGGTGAGCAGTGATGGGGTGTTTTTGCTTGTAGCAATGCTGACCACAAAAGCATCAGCACTGAGCAGGTGAGGCTGGAAGTGTGAATGTGCTGCTGCTTTTTCAAGTGCTCTGAAGAGTACAAAAACCTGCCTTATTTGGGGAATGTGTCTTTGGGGTGAGGTGTGGGTAGCATGTGATGAGGGAGCTGTTGCTATACTGGAAAGTAAACAGTTGTGTAAGCCCTGTGTAACTTGCTGAGATGTTAACTAAAGCTGCCCTCGGGCTGCCTTCACACACATGCACTGTGGTTGTTGGTTTCCTGTGTGCTATTCTGATCTTATTTGGGAATTTGTTGCATTTATGTACTAGTCATCTTGATGGAGTTTATCCCTCTTAGTATCTGTTGTTTCTTTCTTATATAAGAGGGCTGATCTGCAGGGAGGGATGAAGATAATGGTAAAACAACATGTACATTTACATAAAAACATGTCTTGAGGTTCTTCTGTGTGAACTTCATGCAGGGTTTTTATTTATTCTGGATGTTGTTGGCACTACGCTTTGATTTCTGCTGGATAGAGAGTTGTCAGTTACATGCTGTAGATGCATTTGCTAATTATAAACAGCCTTCTTGGCTCCTGAAGGCAAGCAGGCTTTCCACCATTTGCTCACATAAGCCTGTTTTACAGTTCTTTGGTGTATAAGTATTTGGAGTGTAGAAGAGTGGGGAGATTTATTGAGAGGCCATAAGGCACAAGCCTCCAACCTGCAGCTAAGCTGACTGTGAAGATAGCTGGATGCAGAGAGTGAGAACAGAAAGCTGCCTTATCTGGGGTAGATTGGGGGTGCTTCTGGTGTGCATCAGCTTGTGGAAGCACCAGATCCATGTCATGGTGCTCCTGACTGGAGTCCCTCGTGCCTGAGGAATGTGGCAGTGTGAACCCAGCCATCAAACCAGCTGCTTCTTGTTCCATCTCCCTCCTAAAGAGAAAATTTACCTCAGGTTTTTTTTTTTTACCTCTCATCAGATAAATATTGACTTTCTCAGTTCTTCAAGCAGCACCCTCTGAGAGGCGAGTGCTGATTCCCCCCCTTCTGTAACAATCTCTACAAAGTAAATGCATGTTTACAGTGGAAAATGGAGCAGCACATTAATGTGGTGATTGATTGACGTGAAAATGCAGTTCTGTGACTGATGAGACAAATGCATGTTGCTCACAAAAGCTCCAAGGAAATGTGGTCTATACCATACTCGTTATTACAGCTTTTTTTAGTGTGGGGATTTTTTAAATTTATTTTTATTATATGCAGTCAATTTACTTCCAATTATAGAATGAGCTGCAGTAAATCTTGCTGTGGTGGTTAATCACAGATCAACAGGCATAAATCACATCAGATGAGTCTTGGCTGTTAAGAGATGGACCATTCATTAACAGAAGCAACTGCATTGTTCTGGACTCCTCCATGGCACACACAAGTCTAATTTCCCTTAAGATATTCCCAGTGCTGGTGTTGGCCTGTAATCTATTTCAGTATCATTAGATGTACTGTGGAGTGAAAATTCCCTTGCCTGTGTGAGTTACAGGAGTAGTTTGGAGTTTCTCTGCTGCTGACTTGCCCCAAAATTCCTGTCAAAATGCAGCTCACGAATCATTCAGACATACACCTCTTCTGTGGATAAGTATATCGAAAGGTGGTGGGATGAGAACATTAAAAATGGAGAGAGACTCTTAACTTTTTTTTTCTTGGTAGTGGCAGAATCTTGCCCTTGGTGTGTCCTGAGCTGAGTCTCAGCAAAAACTTCACGCAGATCATTTCGAACTTGTGGCTTACTGTTGCTCTTGTTTGGGGTTTTTTTCCTAATAGTCGGGATAATTTTGCATGAAATGAATCCAGTTGTACTTATGTCTGCTGGATACTTAGTTCTAAACAGTCAGTGCACAAGCATGGTTTTTATTTTAAATTAAACTGAATAAGTCTTTGGCTGGTGTGTAGTAGGGGGAAGGGTAGAAAGAGGAAAAAAAACTCCTTCTCAGCTGCTTGATTTTTTTTTTTTTGAGGGGTCCTCTTCTTATTGAAAAATGCTCTATCTTTTGAGAAAACAAATCCCTGTGCTTGCTAAAGGTACAGCAGGCTGCCTTTGGTGGCGATGATTTAGCAGGGTAGTCACGTTGTTGATGGATTCCAATGTTTGATAGTAAATAAACCTGTTAACAAATGAAATTAAACATGAAACTGAATAACTGAAGTATTTCCCCTTTGTTCAATGCTGTGAAAAGGGATTGATCAAATGACTGTTGCAATCTGTGGGGGTCTGTGACTGTGAGGGATTTTGGAACAGGATTAAAGCTGTTTACAGCTTTTGGCTGAGTTTATTTACAGGAAGGTGTGCTCACAGGTCGCTGTGTGCTTTTCAGGCCCTTCAGATGTTTGACTGGTGACTGTGCCCATAAAAATGACCTTTAGTAACAAACAGAAAGGTGGGGAAGGGGAGCTGCTTGGTCTCCAATGCCTCTCTCAGTAATACTTGCAAGAGCAGGAGCACTTCTCTCAAAAATAGAAGTTTTCTTGCTGTGTGTTGTCTGCCTCAATAGCTCCTTATCTGTGAGCCCACGAAAAATGGGTCTGTGTCATGGGTCATTTACCATTTGTGTTTGGATTTGCATTCTAAAAATGTGGCTCAGATCTGATAATGGGTTTCTCCTCTAGCATGGCATCTCTCCCTGGCTACACGCTATTACCTCCTTGCAGGCTCTTGCTGGGTGGGAATCTTAGGGTTCCCCTGAACACTCCCTTTTTGTGGGTCTAGAAATCACATGTATGGCCTTGGGAGGTTTTTGTATGGTTCTTCTGTAAGTGGCAGAGGTGATTAAGCTTCCTTTTCTCATTGTGGCATTTCATGGATAAATTCATACATCAAGTAAGTTCCTTGCTGGTGCTGCTCTGTTAAACAAATCTGGCAGTGTCCATCTGCGTGTTTAACTCTGTTCCATGTTTCCTTGGGTGGAGGTTTGTGCAGTGAAAGCAGTTTGTACATCTTCTACAGAACAGACATCTCGTTCTGTACAAACCTGAACAGCTGTGGTTTAAAAAAAAGGAATAAAAGATTTGCATGACTCCTGTTAAAATTAGGAACTATAGCAAGTTATGCAGCTTTGTTCCTTTTACTGGTAAAATAGGAAAGTTGACTACAGTATTTATTTTACCAGTTGATGAACCTCCCGTCCCTAAATCTGTAAAATAGTCTTGCACTGTAGCATGTACCCACAAAAGGGCATCCCAGGTCATGATTTGATAAATCTATATTTATGCAATATATTGTTTATTGTATGAAAATCCGACCTTGTTAGCTGTAGTCCTTTTCCATCTCAGTTGTTATCTGAAGTGTATAATAATGAGAACATCATCTCAATCTATCAGTGCAATCAGACAAAGAGATTCTGTTGCAAACTCAGAAGATCGTGTCCCAGATGGGAGCAGCAAATTTAATTACTGACAATGGAATGAGTATGAAATGTTTCTGCACGCACAGTTCTGGACAATGTGCTGCTTCAAACCCAGGCAACTTGGGCTTTGCAACATTAGGCTGGGAAGAGTCAGAGGATGGTAATCCCCTAAACTGAGGCTGAGAGCGTGTGTGTGACTGGAAAGCTGGGGAAATGCTAATGAATTCATTGAGCCGGGTTGGTGAAATAGCTAAACATCTACAGAGCAAATATCAAGCACTGATATTTATGTAGAGATAGCACAGGAAAACTCGGCCTTGGAGAAGCCCTGTAAAGAAGGTTTGTTTTTTTTTTTTTAACAGAGAGCCTTGTTTTGGGTGTCTGCCTTACCCTGAGAGCTCACCTTGGTGGTGGTGCTGCGGCTTTTCCTCTGTTGGAAATGAGTGTGGGTGTGTAAGGTAGGAGTCACTGAACAAATACTGCAGGTATAAACCTAAAAATCTTACAGTGCTGCTACTTAAAAGCTGTAGTTGGAGGCCATGTATCCAGGCTACTGTTAAAAAAAAAAAAACTGACCAGAAATTGATTACAGGCTCTAATTCTTCCAGGACTTGCCAAACAGCTGCCCGTTGGCATCTCTCTTGCAATCCAGGAGATGAATCCCTCTGTGTGCTGGAGGTAACGACCTTCTGGATGCTTTCTAATAAAACAATGAAGAGCTGACTTTATCATCCTTAAAGCAAATTACTTCTGCAGAATGCTTTACAAATACCAAGGGTGCTCTTTAGATAGGGATGTCTTCTATTAAAAAGTCTTGAATATTTTTCTGCCTTTAAGTGGAGAAGCTTTCTCAGTCTGGCAAGGTGTGTTGGAATAGCTCATAGAGAGAAGGCAGGGGTGTTTTCTGTCTGGATCTGTCTGCAGGAGCTATGCAGGTTTGGTTTAAGTTGTTTTAAAGAAGGTGCAGTAAATTAAGATTTATATTTTTAATTTTGTCCTCTTTGGCTAGTTACATCAGTTTCATTTCTGTATATAAATGATATTGGGTAAAGACGTTGTGATAAGTCCATCAGTGCCTTAAATAATAAAATGTTTGTGTCTCTGTGTGATGGGAAAATGGCAGTGATAACACTGCAGGACTGGAGTTTGGTGGGATGGAAGTGGAGGCATTTCCTCATCAGCTGGAATGCCAGAGCCAGCCGTGTGCCCAGCGCCTGTCTTGGGGTGGATTCTGGTGCTGCTGGTGCTGCAGGCAGCTCCGTTCCCAAGTACTTCACTTATCAGTTTATGTTAATATTGGATAACAAGGAAAACAAGAAGCCTGGCCTCAGTGTACTACCGTGGGCTTCCCGCTGGCTTGTTTACGCCTTCTCATCCCACAGGTTTGTCTGTTGTCATAGTTTCCATTTTCTTTCCGTTTTCAAAAGCAGGACAGGAGGTCTCTATGGAGACAGGCATCAGTTCCACTCTGTGCACTAAACTGTAGGGGTTGCTGTAAGAGCAGAGCTCTGAACATGCTCCATCCCCCGTGGAAGCCACGAACACTGCCATGCTGACATCTCCAATCCCTGGAGTCACCGGGAATTAATATTTCAAGGTCGCAGCAGCTTCGCTAGAACAGCACTGTATATTCCCTTCATTGGAGCTGCAACATGGTCACAGAAACATCGTCTCTGCACAGCACAACTCCGGCTCTCAGGGCTTTTTCATTGGCTGCAGAAAAGACACCATCCCAGTGTGTTCTTAGAATTAGTACACGTGAAGTTCATCTGAAATTAGGAAGTTAAATGGGATTCCGGTTGACTGGGTCAGGGGAGAAAAAACTTTTTATAGATGGCTTTGCCATAGAGAAGGATGTCCATGAGATCTTAGCTGGTGTGTGTATGTAGCCACTCCAGATCCTATGCAGAGGAGCTGGGTTGCTGAGCACTGTTGTGTAAAAGATGTGACTTATGTCTCCAAACCCCTCTGAGCAACAAATCACTGGAGACAGGGAGGTATCTGTCTTGCCTGCTGTCCTTGTTTGGGGCTGAACATTGTTGTCATTGTCAGCCCTGTGATGGATATGATGGGAAATGCTCTCAGGTCTGGCTCCAACACCTTTTATCCCTGTAATGATGTGGTAGGTGTTACAGGTGTAATTTTTGGAAGTACCCAAGCAACTCAGGAACCAAAATCCATCAGTGGTGTAATCACTGAAGTTCAGGTTCCTACATCACTCACTGCTGCAGGTGTTACTCTGTCACGGTTTTGGTTTGTGCCTATCTTCATATGAAGTAGTACTGAGGACCTAGAGAAGTGTGTGTACATAAATAAATATATATACACACACACACGCATTCCTCCCTGACTGCCTTTCGTGTGTGCTTATCTGTAATCACAAATAGCTGTACAGGAAAAGCCTTTGCTCCCAAGGCAGATAAAAAGGGGAAATGATGACTGCAGATGCTGTGAGAACAGAAGGATTGAATTGAGGAGGATGGGTTGAATCTGAAAACTCCACCAGACAAGGAGTGAGAGTTACCTATTGTTACAGGTTTCATTCTTTGCTCCCAGAGGGAATGGTACTGACCTATGACATTTACTTTGGGGTCCTGAATGAACTGTTAGTCCTGATGCTGACAGAAATATAATTTCTTGTTAGTTTACAGCATGTGCTGTGCAGTTGAATTTCATATCCAGTTTCCTGGATAGCAGTCACTTGACTACCTCAGTGTAGTTTAAATAGTACTCTGGATAAGTGGAACCCTAAGGGATGTTTTAAAAAAAAAAATCAGTGATTGGAAGGTGACATACTATTGTGCTCAGTGTTATGACTCCAATTAAAAAAAATAATAACTTAAGAGTTCTAGGCTCTGGTATCACATAAAGCATCCAAAACTTGTAAAAGCAGATCAGCGGTTCCCTGAGATGGCACCTGAAGCTGTCCTCAGCCTGTCACTGGTACCACAGAGCTTTGTAGCACAGTGTCAGATTCAGAGGCAGAACAGAGACTGTACAGGATTGGTTGTGAAGTAAAGATTAGGTTCTGCTGTCTGATAAATCTGTTCTGTTAACCTCCTCGTGTGCTATGAAATTAAGGTTAATTCAGATGAAGTCATCAAGGAATATTGAGGTGGGCAGAGGGTTGGTGTAGTGACTCCAAGCCTGTGCACAGGTCACGAGAGGGAGCAGTCCCTGTGGACTGCTGGCAAGAGATGAAATCCTCCTTTTACTCCTGGAATGTCAGCTTTGTGCCTGTGCTCGCTGCCTCCCACCAGGCACAGGTTGTTGGGGCTTTCTCAGCGTGGAAGTGGATCAGGTTAATTCCAGGTCCCTGGGAACTCATCTTCTTGGCATGTTTTCATGAGCAGAGACAATTAGGGGGATTAAAACCACCTTTGTGTTGTAATCCAAGTGCTCAAGGCTGCTGTTGTAGTGCAGAGAGGGGAGAGTCTCCATGGGGGTTGGTTTTATCTCGAGCTGGGTGTCCAGTGCGGGTCATCCTCTGGGAGTGTCTGTTGGAAGGGTCCCCTGGGAATGGTTTTTATTGTTATTTCTTTATACTTTTAGGATATCATTGTTCCTCTGCTATTGATGAAACATTATTTAAAGTGTACTGGTTGCTTTAGGCAGTGACTTTGGCCTGTGTATGGCATCGAAGGAGTGCCGTAAGGTTGGGTGGAAAAAATGAGCAGAAAACTCTTCTGACTTACTGACATACTTCCATTTTCTACTCATTTTTATAGATATGATCAAATATAAGAGCTGTGGACAGGAGCAAATAAAAATCTGCACCAAATCAAATAACAAAATTTTGAAAAGGTCAAATTAATATATTTTTACAGCTGTCTCTCCCGGAATGAAGGAGGCATTAAAATTCTGATTATAAGTTCTCATGAGAATGGATTGTAATGAGAACAGGAACCAGCACATTATAAATCCACTCTCCTGGTAATAATTTAACTAGAACAGTAACTGGTACAAATGTAATTCATTAATTCATTTTTCTCACAATTTAAAGGCTGAAATCTGGTTGTTATCGTGTGGTCTTCTTGCGCCGTATCTGGAGTGGGGTTTTGTCACTAGAGTTGAAGTTCTAAGATCCGTCATGAATCAGATGGATGCAAACCTCCTTGGAGTTTACCCTGCCACAACTGCTGCCTTCTATGAAGTTCTTATTTCACTTAAGATTAGGTTAAAAGAATATTAAAAAGTAGTTCGGATCCGTGTTTATTTAGGACAGATGGCTAATTTAACTAGGCTGATCTCAGTTTTTTTACTGGACTTCATCCAGTGGTCCTTGATAGTCTTATATCTGTATTCAACATTTTCCAGAGTCATCAGATGCAAATAACAAAAGTAATTAAAAGACTGCCTCGAAGTGTAAATATTCATTAAAAAAGTGTGAAATTTTTGCTAATAACATTTGTGGAGCTTTCGATATTTTGAAGAGTTTTAGTTGCATTGACAGTAAAGACTGACACCAAATATGGTGAGTGGTTTTATTTGTTTATTTGATTTTTTTTTTCCCCCCCTGCTGCTTCCAAAGTATGTTGGAAAAGATGCTGTAATGTGCCTGATGGTCGTAAAACTTCTTACCCTTGTTTTAGCAGGGCAGTGAACGGACAGGTGATGGGATTTCTGGAGTCAGAGTTGTTTCAGGATGTAGGACTGATGCTCTCAGCATTGGCTTTTATCTTCTGCAGCTCCTGCTTGTGGCCTTTTGGCACATCCTTAGGGCTTCCTGTGCTCCCTCTCAGGAGCTGCTGATGGATGTGGCCTGTGTGACTGTCACAGAAGACATTTATATGACAAAAATTATTCTCATCTGTCAATTTAAGAAAGCCAGTTTTGCTTTATGGATTTTCAGGTTACTTTAGAATGTGTGCTTTTGCTGCCTTTGCCAAAACCAAGGAATCTAGCTCATTATCAATAAACACTTGTGATTGGGGAAAACCCTAAAACAATGAAAATCTGTATTTTAATCTGTAGTGCTTGGACATCATAAGCAAAACTTTGGCTCTCAACAGAGCAAGTCAGCAATGGAGCTCCTTATTGATTGGAGCTGGATTGTTATTTATGCTCAAATAGGTGGATGGAAGATACAAAATTAGAAAATCCCTGTTACTTGCTGCTTTTTGTTGTTCAAAATGTCTCCCCCCACCCTGCCTGTGCCAGGTCCTCAGCTTGTGTTGGCTGCTGGTTTGCTGTAACTGGATTTTCTGGCATCTTCACCACGGGATCTGTAGCTTAATGTTAATAAAGATGTCCCCAGGAGCTCCTGCCTGAGGAAGTGCCCCTGGAGAGCTTCCCTCTAACACCCCTCTCACCTGTACCAAAAGAGCAGTGCTTCCAGAATCTTCATTAATATTATCAGTGTTCAGAGACATTAGTGATGGTCCTTGTCCTAGGCATGGGCTTAATAGAAGATTGTGCAGGTAGTGCAAGAGACGCTTGTACATGGGGTGTTTTTACAAGGATTGCTTTAAAAATTGATTGGAGACTAGTAGATGTAGTTGTAATTATTAACTGTAGATACTAATAGATCTTCCTTGTAAATAAAAAGGTGTTTTTACGAGGTGTCTCTTTATTGTGCTCTTTGGAAGCTTAGGTTCTTCACTGTCTGCCATGTATGCAGCGCTAATTTCATCAGTGAAAGTCTGTTTAGACCACAGAATTCCCTAGGTTTTATATCTAAACTTTTTGTCCTTCCCACTCCTTCAGAGACAGTCTGTGTATTATACTGCAGGTTTTCTATTTGAAAGCTCTTTTTAAATATGACAATGCTGAGTTCCAAAAAAAGAAAAAAATGAGAAAGGAAATGTCGCAGTAAACAAAGCTGCAATCTGGACGTGTGCTGAGGGATGCTGAAGTTCTGAGTAGAAACAGTAAATACTTCCCATGAGCCACAGACTAACGGAGCAGGGGCTGTACACCACTTGTGGCTGCAAGAAGCAGCAGCGGTGCTTGAGTCAAGAACTGTATGTGTGGATTTCTGGCAGCAGGGAGGGGTGGTTTGCTGGGGATTTTGTTTTTGCACTGCCTGTCGACAGGACACTTGTGGTTTTAATTTAGATTTTTGTGGCCCAGAACGATTTTCATTGCCCAGGCATCACCCCAAGGGTGACTCCTTAAGGTCCCTTCCAACACAAACTGTTCTATGCTGGTTTCCTAATGCTCAGTTTCCTTTCTCCTGTAAGTCAACATAACTTCATTGAAATTCACGTTTCCAGATGGACGAAGTGGGAAATGGCTTAGAATGGTTGATTTTGGCTTATGGAGCGTTCCAAATTCTGTGAAGGTCACTCAGTTGCTGGGAACTGGTGTTGGCTTGGATGCTCCAGCCAGGGAGGCTGCACAGGAGAGAACCCTCCAGTAAAACCTCTTGTTTTCAGCTATTTTCACAACTAGAGGAACTTAACTGTGGACTATTTCTGTGCCTCAGAAGAGCCATGGAAGACTTGTTTCTGTCAGATGCAAAAAAAAAAAAAAAAGATATTAAATGCTTGAGCTTCCCCTCCAACCTCAAAAGATCTTACAAGGCATTTTTGCCACGGAAATATTTTGCCACATCAAATCTCCCACAGTTTTCAACAGGGTGGCAAGCACTGTTTGTATTTTAATAAACATGACTGAGATTTGTTGCAGAGTGAAACTAATGAGATGAAGGATGTTGACAAGTCATGGATTTGTATTGTTCAGCCTGAGTATAACTTGAAAGCTCAGCAGTACTGGACAAGCACAACTACTGAAAATGTGAATATATTTACATTATTTGATATGAAATATTGAAGTCAATTTGTTAATAGGCAACTTCAATGCTTGTTTTTATATATTGAATAAAAACCAGTAGGTCAATTGTAATGTAAAAAAATGCACATTTTATTTTGGGTCTCCGTTTTTAGTGCTAAGCCACATATTCAGTATAACAAGAGAGCAATAACCTTTTGATTTGATGATATACAGCACCTTTTATGTAAACCCATGAAAAGTGATTACTGAGGAAATCATGAGGAAACAGCACCTTAGGGAGATTACCAGGCAAGGCAAACAGCTGGAACCCATAATCTCTTAAAACTCTGATTGTCTGTGGATCACCATGTCTACCCTAGGGGGCTATAAGTAATACTTGTTTTAATTATGCAAAACAATAAATTCTTTGAAAATTTTGAATTTAAAAATTTTTGTAACCATGAAGTTTAACTGTGTATTAAGCCAGATGTTCAACAGAAGCTCTAGGTTTAGGACTCTACAAAATTTAGTTTTGTATATAAATGATGCATTTCCTATTGTTTTCTTGACATTTAAGATTAACTATTCTAGCAGTTTGCCTCAAGTTTAATTTTACTGGAGGAAAAAATATTTCTAATCAATTTGAGAGTTTTTTTCCAACTTCAGTTAGAAGAAATATAATTGCATTTTAACTGAAATAGGCCTAGCTTTGTAGGTATTTGTATTGACGTAATTAGATAAGCTTAAAAAAAAGGGGGACAGCTTGAGTGCAGATAGAGCAATTGTATTTTTTTTTTCTAGAGTACAAATCTCTTGAGAAATGTTCCTGCCTGTCTGTTGATCTGGTGATTGTGCCCTGTTGTTGCTGCTGTGTGTCAGTGACTGGTAGGCTGCAGTCTGACTTTCCTATGGGCTTTTGTCCATGCAAATTTCCTGAAATTAAGCATCATCATCTATGCTGTAAAAGAAGTGAGACTGTTCTTGAAATCCTACCCCAACCACATTTCAGTCTGTTACCAGGAAGGTAAAATATCCAGATCATTTCTGGCACATGCAGTGATCTGAATGATGTTTTAATCATGACCTGGGGCCTGTGCAGTGCCCTGAGCTGCATCTCTGTCTGTTCCCAGGGATGTGGACGGTGCTGCTCCCGTGGAGGGAGCATTTCCCTCGGTGCTAATCACAGAATATTGAGCTCCTGGGGTGGTGACACAGTGCAATGAAACAAAAATTACTATTTTCAGCCAGGCATCCTGCTCCCTGTTGGCTTGAAAGCCCTGATGTCAGGCTGCATGCTGCTGACTCCAGAAGTGCTTCGGAGAGGGATTATCATAAATTCAGATACCTGCTAGAGATACCTGCACGGTACATTTGTGTCTGTCAGCTCTTTCAGGATGCTAATTTTCCTTGGGTTTGTATCACTTCTTTGGATCTCTGAGGGAACTGCCCAAGAGGCACTTGGGAAAAAAAAAGGTGTTGGAACTTCTATTGTTAAAACTTTTTTCTGAATCTTCCAGGAGGGTGTTCCATTATCTGTGCAGCTAGAGGTGCTACTGAAATCTTCAAAGCCAGCTGTTGGGCTTAACAATATAATTTTCACCTGAAACTTTTTGTTCTTGCAGGTGATAATGATTAGGAGTTGGATATTAAAATTTTTGCTTTTTTTATCCAGGATGAGGTTTTAGCCAGACATCAACACAGACAGAGTGACTGTGTAGCTGAGTGCTGCCTTCTCTCATCTCAAATACCCTGTTCCAAATAGCTGCATCATTCTTGAAATGTCATCATAAAGCTTGTCAGACAATTTCCATCCCTCAAAGGCAAATTCGAGGTGATCTAAGGGTATAATTTGCATGTTAATTTAAATGTGTGAACTGGTTTGGGGTCAAACCCACAGGTTTGATGAAAGCATTGAGAGAAGGTTATCAGGCATTGAAGATGAGTGATGAACAGGCATTGTGTAAGGTAAACATCCACAACTTGTTGTCACTTGTGGGAGTTTGTTAGGAAGCCTCAGTTCCAGGCGTTTACGTTATCTGAGTAGAACTGGCATTTCCTTAAAGACAAGTGGCTAAGCATGTTCTTCAGGAATAGCTGTGGTGAAGAACAGAGCATTTCCAAGTAGCCATCTCAGCTTATGATCAATAAGTTTGACAGTTGATGTGTAAATTTAATTTCAAATGCAGTTTTGGTGTGTGTGATTTCACCTTTTTCTCACTGGTGGAATTATCAGTTACTTAAAAAAAACTTTGAGTTTTCTTTGCATTTGAAGTTCCTCTGATTATGTAGCACTGAATAGAGAACCAGTTGAAGTTCTTCATCACGTGTCTTTCTGTCAGTAAATTATAATACTGAGAAGTTAAATTTTCACTTAACTGTACTTAGAGGTCAGGGTAGAAGGTATTGCTATTATATGTTGGGATGCTTTTTTTTTTTAAAGCAGTTTAAATCCATCCTGTTTTGGTAGGGAAAGGATCATTTGGCCTGATTATTCTTTCCTGCCTCTAATTTCTCCAGTTTTATTGTAGCTAGGACATTAAAAATTGTTATGGTCTGAAACTTCAAGTGCCAGCTGCTGGACTACTCATAAATTCTACTCTGGGACCTTTTCACTCATCTTACTTGTAGTGTGTGATTTTTGTTAATTCCTCATCATTCTTGCTTTTAAGTGTTTCTCCCTTCTTTTTCAAATTAACATGCTGTGTGATGTCCCAGTCGGAATCATTATGGGATGTTAGAGGGATCCTGAGGTAGAGCAGGACAGACACTTAACCTCAGCGGGAGGGATGGGGGGTAATGATGGTTTAATGGCAGTAACACACACGGAATTTCAATCGGTCTGCTCCAGGTTTAGTATGCTGATATTAAGTAATAATAATTCATCCAGTGTTGTGTGGAAATAGCACCGTGGGGGTGGTAGCAATGTGCTCATTGCTGAGCACAGAACAACCCCCCAGGAAGATGTGCTGTCTCTGGACTAAAGGAGCACTAATCCAGCTGTGAGATCTCATGGATGCCAGCAGAGGGAAGGCATGAGGAAAGGAGCCAAAGCTGGAATGAGTCCATTTCTTTGTTAGGTTTTCAGTTTTAAATATTGATAGGTAATTGATACAATCACTTCACAGTAAAATTCAGTTCTTTCTGGCATTACCTGGTGAGTTACAGAATCACCAAGCAAGGTTTCTTTGAGGTTTTGATGCCTGGCATTGTGAGAGAACACTTAAAAGAATGTAATTGTGGGTTACAGCTTTTTTAGCACTCCAGTTTTCCACATGCTGTGTCTTGCTTTGGAAGGTCTGGAAAAATAAAGTAGAGGTGGGGAAATGACTGTCCCACAGGAGCCCTGAGCAGCTGCGTTCCCTTTACAAGGGTCTGCAATCCTTCTGAGATCTGGGCTCACAGGATGGCTAAAGTTGTGTGACACCTTGAGGTCATCTCGTGGCACTGCTGCTCGGTAGTGCAGGTGGTGGTGAAACTAAAGCTGTTCCACAGGTTTGGGCTGGTTGCTTCCTGGCTGGATAAACCAAGAAGGGGCTGCTCTCCCTCCTTCTGTGCACACCCGTTGTGTTGCTTTAAGGTTGTCTGCAAGGTTGAGGTTCGTGGTTAATGCAGACGGTGGGAATGTGGATTGCAGACGTGGATTATGTGCATCTTTGTATGCACAGTGTCTAAAACTGACCGGGATTATGGCGATGAACGTCTGTGCTGTTGTGAAAAGCTCCTGAAGTTTTGTGTGACTGCAAGAACTGGGCATTTTCTCTCTCCTCTTGGAGAGCAGGACCTGGCTGGGAGAAGGAGGGTCAGGTGATGCCTCAGCTGGGGTGATGCCATGAGCTCAGTGGTGCAGAGTTGGTTTCCAGTGTGTCACACTGACCTTTGGCTGTGTTTGCAGAGATGTCCTTGCTGCTTACAGCTGCCAGGGCACCAATGTCCCTGTCTGTAAGCTCATCCAGACTCCTCCACATCTCCCTAGAGCGTCTCAGCGTGCTGAGGTGCCCGAGGGCTTCAGGAGCACTCGCTATTGAGTGTTCCTGGTGCTGTGTGGGTTTCGGGGTGTCCTGCACCTGCCGCAGGCACAGCAGGGCTGGTACAAGGCTGTGACATTGCTTTCCTTTCAGGAGAGGCACTTCTGAGGGTGTTAGGAGCAGTATTGATCTAGTGCAGTCTCACTCGCTTGCTTAGCTCATGTGATGAGATTTTAATCTATTTTAAAGAAACACTGAGGTTACAAAGCTTGAAAAAAGATGCATAAGGTGTCTGTAAACCACTCTGGAAATTTTCCATCTGGGAGACTATGTGATATGGTGCTACTATTTTTTTTTTTTTATTTTTGTATCTGTAACCTTATTTAAAAAATCATCTATGTATTTTACATGGAGAAATTGTTCCAGAGCACAGTTCTTGTGAAATGTTAATGAAATACTGTCTGTGACCAGCTCTGTATTTCTCCATTCAGGATCACAGCAGAAACTCTCTTTAAAAACTAATGTTTGATTTTTATGACAGCATTTGGAGAAGAATCCCGATTAGGCTGCTCCAGCCTTGCCCTTTTGCTGTACTCTTTGCTTTACTGACTGAAGGGCAGTGACAAAGATAGCTGAGCGTAAGGAGCTCCATGCTTCCATATTCTTTGAAAATAAACAAAAAATCATGCCCTTATGCTAAAGGGAGCTGCATCAGCTTATTAAAATAACCAGTAGGCTGTTAAATGTTTTTATTTGGAGCAGGAATTAAGTAATTCTGGAGTCAGGTTGGTAAACACCACGGCCTGGCAATTAGGAAATTGATTGGTGCCCTAATTCACTATAAAACAGTCCATCTTTTGCTGGGCCTGTAAATATCTCCTTATTGCTTAATTCTACAGTCTCCTTAATGGGGAACCTGGTCATTTGTGGGGAATCAGCTGTACACGTGGTAGGCTCATCTGTTTGCCCTACTCTTTTTCCAGTGTTGGTTTGCAACAAAAGCAATTTGGTGCAGATAAAAAAGAGCAAATGGTAACGGGCTTGAAGCTGGAAGCTCTTAGCTTTTAACACTCAGGCACTCAAAGTGGAGGATTTGGGGATAAAGAGACTTTACTTATGGGTTAGAGATCCTTTGTTCTGTGCTTGACTGGTTGTTTTTCTTTGGCTTGGTTTTGCTACAGTATTAGTAGATGGCGGGTTGCTTGCAAAGTAAAGATACTTAATTCTGGGGTCTTGAGCTCATGAAACATTTTTAAAAATGCAAAGGCAGCACTCACTGGAGGCCCTTTGGCACCCCTGACACTGTGTCAGGATTATGGATTACTGCCAGTCGTGCATTTCAGTCTGAAAAATTGCAGTTTAGCTTTCTGAAAACACGCTGATTTTAAGAGCTATCCATGCTGCTTGAACTGCTTGTACCAGGACCCTGGGCCTCCTGCGTTCATGGGAGCTATACCCACTGCCTGAGTTTTGCAGTATAACTTCCAAGTGATTTCACGAGAAAAGGAATAAAATTAAAATGTAATCCTTGAAAAATATATATACCAAAAAGATCATGTGTTGCTTATATATAATGCTTTTTCATCAGACTTGAAGGTGGCCAATTTCAAGCTTAAGCAAAGCTTATTATTGGATCCAAACAGCATCTCAGTCAATTGCAAAATGAACTTTTAAACCCTTGGCTTTGGAAACCTATATTAAGCAACAGGGAAAAAGTATTAATTGTTATGAAAATGCAAGCATGGGCTTCATTGTTAAGGGGCAGGACTGACATTTGCAGCATCTTTTTAGACCTTGAGGAGAATCATTCGTGCCAGCTTCAGGCTCCTGGTGGAAGTCAGCTCTGCCTGAGCTGAGGGAAGGGTCCCTCCTCGTCAAGCTGCAGTAAATGAAGTGGTGGCTCTGTGTTCCCTTGTTGTCTCTCCGCTCCCCTTGATGGCCCTGTGGGCAGCATTAAAAAGCTGGTAGCTGATACAGCCTGGAAGGTTGGCACTCACGTACTTCACACACACCAGGAGTAAGGAAGAAGAAATTCTTTACTGTGAGTGGTGAGGCCCTGGCACAGGTTACCCAGAGGTGATGGCTCCTCTGGATGGTGTCCAAGGCCAGGCTGGACAGGGTTTGGAGGAACCTGGTCTAGTGCAAGGTGTCCCTGCCCATGGCAGGGGGTGGAATGAGGTGACCTTTAGAAGTCAGCTTAAACCACTGCAGAAGGTGCACCCCTGTCACTCTGTGGAAATACGGAGAGAAGTGGTTTTTGGAGAGGAGTTAAGTGAGTAAGGTGTTTCTGTAACATTTGACGCTTACTCTACTTACCCTTAACAGAGGAAGAACACAGGATGTGGAGTCCTACGATCCATCTCAGCGCTGCCTGAATATAAATATCTGTGACAGGCTGCACAAGGATGCTTTAATGGCAGTTGTCAGAGCCATTTAAAATGGATTAGACCTTTTCCATTTTTTTCCTCTAATAATGAATATTTAGTGGGACTTTTAAAGCTGTTAGCTATTAATTATAGAACCTAAAAATATGATTGTGTTCAGTCAAGTAGGAATCAGCACATGACTGTATGCAAAAGTATGTTCCCTGTCTAGCTTTTGTGACATAGCTTACTACTTTACATTTGCTTTATAAATACAAGAAATGATTTTTTAACGATGACAGCTGGTGATGAAGCAGACTTGCCCTTGAAAGTTGTAAGCAGGCAGGGAATATTAACACTAAGGAGGGAAAAGGAGAGATTAGTAGATAAACACCCTGATACTTAAATAATGTATGATAAAATTAGGTTACCATAAATTTAGTTCCATTGTAGATAATGATATTGTTCTGAGGCTAGAAATCCAAGTGTGGCAATAGGAGGTTAATGTTTGCATTAATAAAAATACAGACCATTGTCCTTTGCTGGTGTTGTTGCTGCTTTCTGCAGATAAGAAATTGCCTTTCTCTTTAAATTAGTTTATACTACCAAGGGTTACTTTTGCATATTGGAAATAAATAGGGTTATATTTCTACAGCTAAAATAGATGTTTCTACTGTTGAAATAAATTACTTACTCCAACAGTAGAAAGCTGATTATACCACTGATAAAGAGGCCGTCAGTCAAATAATTCTCATTTATGTATTCAAAAATCTTAACTAATAGTGCGATGAAAAAAGCTCCAGTGGCTTTATTAAATTCTTGCTTTTCAGGGTGATTTTTTTCTTTGTAGCTGGAAATCATCTTGTATTTGCAGCTTGCTGTCATTTCCCTGAGTAAAGTGTTAGAACTGAGTGAGCAAGCTTTGAGTCTTTGTTTTGGTTTAGTTCCTCTGTTTTGTTGGTGTTGTGTTTTGTTTTTTTCCACACAGGTTATTCAAGAGGTAGAAATCCAGCTTGTGGGATCTGGTTTTAGCCTTTCCTGGTCTGTTTCTTTGGAAGAATTCTTATTTTTAGGAAAGAGCTTGGCAGTACCTCTGTGCTCCAGGGAGAGCTGGCCCACTGACCTCGTTTAGTGATCTGTCTCAGGCCCTGCAGCCCATCCATCGCAGATTTCTTGGCCTCCCAGCTCCATGGGGAGCAGGAATTGCTCTTGCCCCATTTTCCAGGCTGAGGGATTGATTTCCTCTGTCACTGCCATGAGAAGTTAGACACGGAGCCAGTGCTAGTTTGGTGAGCTCCCCTTGGTCAGCAGGGGCAGGGACAAATGCCCTTAAATGCTGTTTGTCCTCTTCAAGCTCAGCATGAAATGAGTCTTCATTGAGACTTGCACAAAATCACATCAGAAGTGTCTGGCAGGCCAGTGTTCTACACTTGATTTTCCCCCCCCTTCCTATCATGGTTTGCTGTCCTGGCCATGGATCTTCGCTTTGCTGTTGACTGAGCTGGGGCTGTGACTGGAGCAGCCCTTTTGCTGCATCTTCACTGAGGGTCAGCATCCAAAGAGTTCAAATTCTCCCTGTAGGTGCTACAAAGCTGGAAGCAGAAAAATTCTTCAGCCTTTTCTCAATATTCTGTGAGCAGACTGTCTTTCCTATGTAAACTATTTTAAACAAGGTCACAGTTCCATAAACTTCTTGCACTCGCAAGTTGTTTTACAAGATTGTTATGGCTTCGACTTTGAAAATATTATGGAATAGGTCTCTTAAGATGTGGCCAATCCTCTCAAGGGGTGGATGGCCGAGGAACCAATTACCTATTGCCACTCAACACACTTTTTGCGATCTATCCTATATAGTAGTCAGAAAATTATTAAAGAAAAGCTTCGGCTTCCACTGTTCATGAGCCTGGACTCTGTCTTTTCTTCTTTATATGCCTTGGACGTAACAGCGACATCTCTCTTCCAGCCCTTTTTATCCATCAGCCTTGCAGGTCCTGTTCAGTGTAGTTACACCCTGGGAGTGGGTGATGACCCAGACTCAGTCCCTTCCCAGATGTGAAGCCAAGGTTCTTGGATATTGCTGGGAATGGGACTGGAGCCTTGCCTGACATTCCAGCAGAGCACCCTTCTAACTTCAGAAGTATCACAGCTCTGGGGGGGGGGAGGGGTGTGTGACATTTTAAGCGTGTCTTACATGGATTGGATTGCTTTTCTCAAGTAGCTTTTACTGTAAGAAGTGTGAGAAAATGAGAGCAGAGATCCTAGAGGAGAAATTTGATGGGCAAAGGAGGGGAAGAGAGCCCAAGAATTCATTCCGAGTCCACCTGTGTGCATGTGCCTGCATTTATTACTGCTTAGGCATTGACATTCCTCAAAGTACTCTCAGTTGATAGCTCTGAGTGCCCTAATGATAATTGCATTTACACTAAATGTGGAGCAGCATCAATACTGATATACAAATAATTTAAATCTGCCTGCCAGCTGTCCTAACTAATCAAATGGAGATTGCCCCTGTCTCAGTCAAGAAAGACAGGGAAGAATTCATTTTCTTTAAGCAGGAGCTTAAAGAAGGGTGAATGTGGGTGGCCCTCTTGTTAAAGGTGTCCTTCTAGGAGAAAGGATATGAACAAACACTGTCTTAGGGTCTGGAGCATAACTTACAGCACAAATGCTTAGTTTTTAAAAATGTAAGCAGTGATTGCATTTTTCAGCTCTCAAAGAGAAGCATCTCAGATTCCATCCCTTGATACAGTTACACTAAAAAAAAATATTTAATTGCTATTATTAATTGCTATTATATTTAGAAGGAAAATAGGCTTTAACCTTGAGGCGCTGAAACAGCAAATAAGATACTGTGTTCAGGTAAGGATCTGTGACCTGTGACAGGTGTGAGGGGCTGCAGAAGTGACCTGCTTTTACTTCACAGCATAGAGTAGAGGGAACCTTGCTGAGTGCTAATTAATTGTTGCTTTCATGCAAAATAACTTTTACCTTCAAATAGCCTTGAAAAGAGTTCTCCCAGTTTTCTTGTCTAGGAAAATTTGCTACTCACAGCTTCATAAAATAGGATGTAACCCCAAGAACTGAGCTCTTCAACATTATGGGGTTTGAACTGAAACAGGTTTGCTAGTTTTTAAGCAAGCCATACACAGTTTAAAAGTAATCCTGTCTTTTCCAGGGCATTATTGTGAAGGGGTTTTGGTGTTTTTTGTGGGTTTGGTTTTTTTTTTTTTTTTAGGGCTTTGTTTTAACTATGGAAATAAGGATTGCAGGTGATTTTGTGTTTTTTTTTTCTGCAAGCAGTATCTCTACTGAAATAGGAATATCCCGACCCTTTCACTGACTTGCACAGACTTTCCTCCTGGGATGGGATGTGGGGTGGGAGCAGTGTTCTGGGGGGAAGCTCATCTGTGCTGGGAAGGTGCACAAACACCTGTAGCACAGGTAGCACCATTCCTCTGGCTCCTGGAGGGTCCCAGCTTCCCTCCAGGCGTGTGCCACGAGCAGCTGTGTGGGAGAACCCACGTTTGCATTTGTTCATCCCCTGCGCGGTGCATTTCATCCTGAGAAATGGAAACAGCTTTGTACAAAAGCAACCACCCACTCAAAATACATAAATAAGACTGCTGGATATGTAACACTTTAAAATCCAGCGCAGGGGAGATTTCCAGGGATTGTTTATTATGGTGACAGGTAGAATCGAGTGAGTAAAAGCCTCTCTTGGCTCTCAGTTCTGGAAGGTCCCCATTTGTGATTATAGCTGTGATGATAAAGCAATTAAATGCCAGTGAACATATATTTTCCATGGCTGTGAGGCTTCTGGCATAATTATATAATAAAAAAAATGCCATTAAAGAGCAATAATGTTATTAGTGCATCACTTGGAAGAAGTGCACAGCTTGGATGCTAAGGGCACAAAACAACCAAAGCCCAGAACAAGCCCTGATGTTCCTGGGTACAGAACTCAGAACAGAAACCTGCTCTGTGCCTGCTGGTGATGTACAAGATACTCTGCACCAAAAAATATTTGCACCTCCAACTGGCCGAATCCTTTTTGCTTTGAATGCTTTTAGCTTAAAAAAAATCTAAACTTCAGGTTGGGTATAGTCAATTAAAAGCCACAAGACATGTCAGATGGTAACTCCTGGGTCCTGACTCACATCACCTCCTTCAGTAAAACTTGTGAGATTAAACCTTGCAAAAAAGTGGGAATATATTCCTGTAGTGCAAAGCCTGTTTTATTAAAAATTGTGTGGATGTGTATCTCTGTTTTTAGATTTTATACATCCAGTCACAGGCCCAGTCCTGTCTTGCATCCACCAGGATGTGCTATGTTGTTAGTGAATTACCTAAAGGCTGCTTTGGTCCCGTTGGTCTGTGGCCTGGCTCATCATTTTACAGTGCTCTAGGAGTTAGATTAAGGCAGCAGACCTAGAATTCCTAATTCCATTTAATCAAACAGATCAAAGAGCTCTTGTTTCATAACTTGCATTGTATTTCCTGTTTTTACATTAAGGTAATTAATTTGCTCTAAACCGTGTTGATGAAAATCTTCCAGAGGTAGAAGCATTTCAGTAACAGCTGAAACTAGTTATGTAACAGATCTGTGAAATATAAAATGTGTATCGAGATCTGAAGGAAAAATGTTCTAAAATTCATCTTGTCTGGTTTGGTGCCTGAGACCATGGATTGATCCATGGCCTGGGTCACTGCTTGCTCAGTATCACTGTGCTTTTGTACAAGGGAAGGGCGCTCGGGGATGTCACGGCTGGTAAGTGACTCTGACCAGATGCCCAGAAGGTCAGGCTGTGACTCCTGGCCATAAACTCCAAATCACCTCTGGAAACTTAATAGTAACCTGTGTGAAAGGGGCAGAATGCTTATGAAGGAGGTCAGGCATGCCCTTAAACATAATAGCTTTGCTTACAGTCTTTTTGAAGTTAGGATTTAAAAATCTATTATTAAATAAAAGGCAAGAAACAAATTACAGCTGTAATGTTTTGTTTTCACGGCTGGCAAAGTGCCTTTTCAGAAATATTTATTTTAGGAATAAACCCACGGCCATTCAAGTGAGTGCATGTGTTTATTTCTTTTGTCTGAGGAGTTTTTGAATGTTTGAGAACAACACAAAATTACAGCACAAAAAGACTGCAAAGGGTTAGAACAATCTGCCATTAACCTGTCTCAAAAGTCCAGATAATATTTTTGTGGGAAAGGGGATTTTGCTCAATTCCTCACTGTATCCCCGGCCCTTCCACTGCCTGTGGAGCCTGGTATTGTTTCACCACTGAGTGGAGAACGTGCTGCTCCTAATCCAGTGGTCTGAGCAAACTCCTTGTCAGGGAAAACCATTACAGACCCATCAGGGACACTCCAGCCCAGCCTTGGGAGAGGATAGTGAGCCCTGTGTGGGTTGGGAATAGGGGTGGATGCTCTAGCTTGGGTTTATAACAAGCCCAGGGCAAGCACCAGCTTTATTTAGACAGCACTCACTCTCACATGTAATGAGCCCTTTAATTAGGTTTTCACAATGTGACAAAAAAAGTCTCATCAAAATATTTATAGTTGGGTTTTGATTTAAGTCTTCATTTCATATATAAAACAAGACTTGTCATCTGAGGTAAAGCATCTGGCAAGTCGGTAAGTGTTAGCTCATGAATCGAGCGTGACTATTCTGGGACTGGGGAGTTACTCAGATGTAGTAGGGATGCATCTAAGGAGGGATGTGGATAAAAGAGGATGTCAAGTTTAGGGTGTGATTTTTTTTTTTTTAATTTCCTTTTTTTTTTCCCCTAATGTTTTATTCAGGCCAGCAGGTTTATACACAGCTCATCCTGCTGTGTTTCCAGAGTTTATTTAGAGTTGATAGGCACCCTTGGGAGTGTCCTGGTAGCCCATGGATGGCATTTATGGAAGTTACACTCGTATGGTGGGCCCTCTTACACAAACTAGTAATTTGGTCCCTTCCAAATGGGGAAAATGTAGAATTGTTAATTGTTTAGCATTTGAAATCTTGCTTGTTTAAGCTGGTGGCAAAAGTTAGCAGAGGGACAGGGCAAAGAAATGTGCTGTGAAGTTAAAGCTGATGAGCTGCATGTGGGGACCAGCTCTGGGCCCCCCAGGCTGTGTCCCCTGCTCCAGTTGCTTGGATCTAGCTTGGACATGCAGGTCCCCAGTAAGTGCTGGAAATCCTGGAAAAGCAGAGACCTCCTTGGGATTGGTGTTTGGGGAGGGAGGGGAAGCGCTTATTTTCCTCTGGAGTTTTCCCAGACTGATTTTGCATTTTGAAATGGAGCAGATACCAACCGCATGGTTAGCTTTAATTTTGGTGGAAATGTTTGCCAGTGTTTCTGCTTTTTAATTTTAGCATTATTTGTAAACCCTTGCCAAAATCCTCTTTCCCACAGCAACTCTTTTAAGAGAACTTCTTTGATCTGTTGTCTTATCTAAGATTATGGCTAATTACTCAATAAAGAACTTTTTTTCCAAGGTCTTTTTTCCCCCCCTTTTAAGTATCATCTCATGAGGTGAAATTTCTTCCTCTTTTGATTTTGCACCATCACAACTGAGCTTTCATCAAGACATGTCTCAGAATCTGAAGGGAGCAGTTAGTGCGAAACGAAGCCTTTAGATTTTCCCTTTCCTTTTTATGCTAAAGCTGAAAGATGAAGCATATGGAAAAGAAAATAGCATTAAATCTCCCACTCCAAAAAGAAAAGCACTGAGGATCTGGCCGCTGCAGGAGAGGTTTGAGCTGCATGCTTCATTTACTACTTTGTGCAGACATAACAAAGAATTTACTTTAGTCCCCGTGGTACTCACACAACCTATAGCGTGGCAGGCAGAAGGAAAGCAATGAGCCTTGTGTTACAGTACACCAGCAAACTGGGGATTCAGGTGGTTTAAAGACAAATGTTTCCTTAATAATCTCATTGTATAGACCTAGTTCCTTTTCGGTTTGTTTCCCAGTTCCGAAAAAAGGAGCTTTCAAGCGTTGTGCAAATAGTTTTGTTTGAATGAATTGTACAACGGGGCCCATAGCAGAAATTTTATTTAATAATTCAAAAAAAGAAAGAAGAAGAAAAGCAAAACCAAAGAAGTCCTGTCAGAAGAGATCTGTCTTTTAACAAACACAAGGCAGAGGGGGAAATGTCAGAGACCTCAAGGCAGATCTCACTTGGTATTTGTGAGCTAGTTCTGTTAAGGATGGAAAAATGCTGGCATGTTTGCTTAGTCTAAACTACATTTTGGATTTGAGGTGTTGTAGTTTTGGTATGTTATGAGCCTCTTGGAAAAATCTCAAAGATGAGACGTCCCCAAAAGGGGCTTTCCCCGTTAAGGACAGAGGGGGAAACCTGTAAGATTCCAATCTAAACCCAACCTTAATACCTTGGAACATGGAAATGCAGAGTGTGGCTCACCGTTGCCATGTATTGTAGCACTGTGCTGCTAGGTCACAAAACACAGCACTGCCACTGAAGTAATGGGAGTAGATAAAAAGGCTGCTTAAAAGGCAGAGGTTTTTGTGTGTACACATCTCCTTATACTGACAAGTGGGAAAATATTGAAAAGCGCTGGAGCATTTAATTGAGTTTGTGCAGAATGTCCAGGTATGTATGGTTGGGCTGTGGGGGCAATTTAAGTGTTTGTGCCTGCAAATGCAGTGGGCACAGCTCTGTTTCAGTTGTTTTTGTGCTGGGTTTTTGGCGTTAGAAAGGCCAGGTAAAGAACCTGCTGCTGTCTCACCCCTGCCCCAAGAACCACACTAATTTGTATGAGTGTTTTTTTTAATGAAACATCTATTCAGACTTAGAAAGCAGCAAGGAGAGAAAAATGGATTTGTCTATATCCCCTTGAGAAGAAAGAATGCTGGAAATAAGGGAAGCTTAATTAAAGCCGAACGGATTCGGCTTTTTACCTGCCCAGGCTCCAAGTGTATCTTAGGTCAAGGTGGGTTTTGGGGAGGGAACTAGTTAATTCACACACAGATGGGGTCAATAAATACTGAAGATAAAAGGAAGTTATTTTAAAGCTCATGTTGATTGTCTAATCTAGAAATCCTCTGTAAAATAAATAAAGTTTTATTTTCTTTGTATTCTGGCAGGTCTGAGTAGGCAGTGTTGCATCAAGAGCTTTTCAGCCTGTTCTAAGGAGACAAAGCTTGAGTGCCCCTTGTCTCTTTCCCTGACTTCCCAGGAACTTTTCAACCAGCTGGGCAGCTTCACTACCCTGTTACAGATTTTGCTGGCAAGAAGTAGAAGTGTCAAAAATAGTAAAGTACCTGCAAGGGTTATAGGTGGCATAAGAGGAAAAAAGCTTCTACTAAAGGGAAAAATCTTTAACAATCTTATACCTTGTTGGACACTGGAGCATTGAGACAGCAGGCAAAACCTTTTTAAAAAAAAAAAAAACCAAAAAAACCCCTAGTCTGACCAGAGGAAATGTTGTTTTAACTCATGTTAAAGTAATATATTGGCCTTTCATATGTAGGTTCTGCAGTGCAGGATATGGAAATGATTGAGTTCAGTGTAGTGTCTTGTCACAGCGATGCTGTGATTTTACCAGCAGCTAAATCTACTCCCAGGGCTGCTCTCTGATCTGTAATGGCAACATGCTTCTTAATTTATATGAGGTTCTCTTTTAAATTTTCACACAATTTGATCACCTGAAGAGGTCTTTTTCTCTGAGGGAATATTGAGGTAGACTTTTGGTCTTGCCCAGTCCTTCACTGTGATATTAGCACTTAATTAGTTGTGTCTGTGTTTCAGTAAAAAGAATTGAAAAGCTGATGAATGAAATGAACAGAAAAAGCAGGTGTGGAACGTCCTTTGTGGGCAGAGAGGTATGAATGGTATTTAAGTTGTAAAGGAATTTTTCTGGAATAGAATGATTGCTCTCAACTGACATACCTCCATTATTCAGAGGACTCTGCTATTCCTATCAGGCTTATTTCTTAAAATTTTACTGTTTTCTTGCATATTATTAGAAGCCAGGTCTGAGGTCTCCAGGGTTGCCTGAGATCTTGGAGGTGTTGCTTTACTCACACTCAAAAAAGGCACAAGTCTAAGCATAAGGACTTGCAAACCCAATTATTGCTTAAGTGTGTGTTTGCAGAGTGAGACCTGGTGAATAAAGGCTCCTGCCCCTCAGGGAGTGACTCAGTGACAGGCATGGGGGCAGGATTTAGCAGAGCCTGGGGCTGTGTGGCCACCAAGCCTGAGCCAGCTGGTGTGGCAGGAGAGCTTCTGTCCCTGATGCAAAACTTCTCCTGGTTGAACATCTTGAAGCACGCGTTGGTACTAGGCGTGGAAAAATCTGCTTCATTTTTGAACTTAACCAAATTAAAGACAGTGTAAACTTACAGTTGGCTTTGGGGAAAAGATTGCCTCTTTAATTGTGCCCATTTTTAGCAAGCGAAGTCTGTGTTTGCCTGTTTAGCCCAGTTTCAGGGAGACCCTTTCATTTTCATGTGTGAAAATGAAGTTGCACCCCAAACAGTTCTGTGGACTGCTGTGTTTTTTAGATTAAACACTGAAATTGTTTGCGTTTTTTGGTTTTTTTTATTGGGCAGCTGGTGTTTTTTCCAGACTAGACTGCAGTTTGAATCTTTGTTTCATGACCCTTTGCTACAAGAAGGTTAAACGTCAGAGGCCTGATTTCTTACATAACTTGAAGAACTACTTGCAAAAAAAGTGTATGGATTTTAAGCCTCCTTTTCCTGAAACTTCCCGGAGTGGTCTTTGGCTCTGAGAATTTCTCACTTGTGACCACCAGAGTTTCCTTCCTCTGCTGTAATACCCTTATCAACTTGTGGGTTAACTCCACTAAAAATTAGAGTTGAGCTGTGGTGGCATCAAGACTGTGGGTCAAATGTGACAAACTGTGCCAGGAACCTGCCTGAGCTCAGCAAAACCACCTCAATTTGCTTATTCAATTCTCCAAGAAAAAGACTAAATATGGTGATTTCCTCCCAAATCATAACTTGCATCTGACATACAATTTCTTCTGATTTAAAGCTCGAATGCGTGGCCAGAGACAATCCAGGCTGTGGGCTACTAGAGCGGCAGCATAGATATCTTGAAAAGCGCTTAATAAAGCGATTATGGAAAGGAAATGTGAACTCCACCTGAATTCTGATGACACCCCGTGGTTTCTGTTGTGACGGTCGCGGTGGCAGCCGGCACAGACACTCCTCTGCCTGATTGTGAGCTGCAGGAAGCTGCTGTTCTCATTTATCTGCGTGCCACCAAGTTTCCCACAAACACTCCACACCTGTGCGAGCTTGTTCAATAACTGAAAATTAGTTAAAGCCAGCTGTTGGGCTGAGGAAAGGCACTTTGTCATCCTGCCTTTGTTTTTGTCATCTTATGGTGGGAGCTTTCTTCAGGCAGCTACTGAGGAAACATGTCAAAGCCAAAAGATGTTCAGCATGAGCACTCAGGGGTTTGGGGAGGTTTTTCAAGGAAGGGAAAATACATCACCTTTGTGGAGATGGCCGTGTGCTCTGTATTTAAATACAGGTACCTGTATTTATTATACCTGCTGGAGGAGTTACAGTAGCCAGGCACTGCTGATTTGGAGTAGGAATTTCACTTACACATGTGCTTAGGGCACAAGGAATTTGTCAGGAAAAAGCTCGTTCTGATGGTCAGCAGGAGCTTTGTCTCAGCCCACTTCTGACAAAACTGTTCTTTGTTTTACTCCCTAATTTTGGCTGCTGAGGTCTAAAAAGGTAACTGTTTAATTTAGATTAAAGTTAGCCAAAGGGAAGGCTTCTCATGCCGTTCCTGTTCAGGCATCACTGAGGCATTCCTGAATTTCCTGAAGTATTTTGGACAGCCCCTGTTTACTTGCCCTTGCTCTCAGAAAATTGCTGCTTCACAGACAGAGCAGTTGGTCCTGTGAGTCATCAGCATATTTTTTTGATGACCATTATTTTTTTTTTTGCTCAGATTTCAAGCATGGCTGGGTGTTGAAGAAACTCACATTGAGTGGTAAAAACAAGGCCTCAGATAAGCTCCTGAACTGCTGATTGCATTGATTGTTTGGAACCTTTTAGCAATGATGTTTTACCACAAATATAATGAAGGCTTTCTTTTTTTACTTCGCATTAAGCCTTTTAATTAGAGGACAAAATTTAGTTGCTGCGTGTAACTTACTGTACCACAAGCTGTGCTGGAGTTAATTCTGTATTAAACCAGTAACTGTTTCATTAACTGTATTAACAGACCCATAATCAGAGCGTGGAAGTTTGATGTCTTCCTTTTAGTATCACTGCATTCCAGCTTTGTTTACAGCTTTATTGCCATAGCTGGTGTGTCAGCAGGTACGCTTACTTTATAGTGTGCAGACCTTTTAATTGCCCTCATTGTCAAGAAATTAATTTCTATTGAATTTTGAGAAGTGATAGCTGCTGAAGCGTGTAATCAGGTTGGGATGTATTTTGCAGGCACGAGCCCACGGCCCCTGTTGTGACAGCTGCTGGGCCACCTTTGTGTCTTGCTGTGTGCTGCAGAGATATGGACACGGTGAACATCAAGAAAAAAGAAATATGTTGGCTGGGTCAGCAAGCTTTGCTCCTGCATTTGCTGAGTAATTAGGTGATGTTAATGCTGTTGTGGTAGTTGAGATTACTCTTCCACTGAATGAAAGTAAACATCTATTTATTCTGCAGCAGGGTTGAACTCTGTGGGTTTATCTCCCCCAAAATTACTCTTCTGGAATGAAATTTCTAGTGCTGAGTCATATTTTTGAGATTTTTTTTTTCCCCCTTTCCTTCATATGAATTTGTATATTAAATGGTATTTGGTTTTTTGGAGCATGCAATATTGTATTGCTGTGTGTGCCTCAAAAGTGAATCCCCCACCTGCTGTTGGTCAAGGACAGTTCTCCACCTGAGTCAGACAGAGCTGTTGTATTTTACTTTTGAGTCCAAACCCCTTGAATTTGGATGATTGCTGATACCTTTTGTAGCACTGTGACTGGATGATGTAACGACATTTCATAAAACTGAAAGTGCCTGGAAGATATCCAACAATTAAGATGTTTGTGTGAATCTTTTCTAGGAAATGACTTAGGAAGGGATCTAAATAATTGGCTATAAATACTTTAAGAATCCAAGAGGCTTGGGAGAGTAGTCATGGCTGGCTGGAAAGGCACACTGATAAGTTTTTCCAGGCGACTTTGTAGCTGATGAATAGGTGCCCTATGATAAAACTTGCTGGATTTTGAACTTGGTAAAAACCCAAGTTCTCTGGGACACCGTAGGGAATATACACTCGGTTAATCTTTATTCCTTCTCTTTTGCATTGAATATGTAGGAGTTCTGGGAGCCAGCGTTCACAGTAATTCATCAGCTTTTCCATTTGATTTCATGCAGCCTGGCTGTGTGACTGTCAGCAGATCCCCTGCCACCCTCTCCCGTGGGGTGACCTGCCTGAGTGCTCTGCTCTGGGTCACTTTCCTGCTGCTTCTGGAACTTGTGGGGACTCAGCAGAGGGGATCAGTGATTCTCAGGTACCACTGGAGAAGGGTTTTTATCTCAACCCACAAATTTTCTCACTGTTACTCCTTGGATTCTCTCCCCTGTCCTGCCGGGGGAGTTTGGGCTGTGGCTGGGGTTAAACCATGCCACGCTGGGAAGACTGTTAATCTCCTTCACCCATTGCTGCTGTTCTGCCTTCTGTCATTGATAAAACCTCACTTTAATACCAGAGACAGGGAAATAACCCCCCAAATGCTTTACTATCTCTGGAGAAAATGGGGGTTTTCTTTTCTATATAAACATTGAAGAACTGTGTGCACTGCCACTGCGAGCACCACCTGTAGTTAAATGGCTGTTGTTTCTGCAGAGAACCAGGAAAGCTCTATTTTCCAATTACAAATGGGAAAATCCGCAGGGTGATATTGGATTAATTGACAGGCAACCATGCATGAGTAATCCTGCACTTCCAAATGTAAATAACAAGTGCTTTGGAACAGTTAGAATAAAGATTTTATATTTATTGAAATTAATCCAAAACTCCGAGCTGTGTCTGTACACAATAAAGAAATAAGTGATCATTAAACAAAACCCACAGCCTTGTCTATGCTGCACAGAACCTGTGTACTGGCCTTTAACAAAAAAAAAAAATCATTGTTAGAGTAATTGCTTTTCTTTCTGCTTTAGCATAGAACAGCTCCAACATCACAGTTTAAAATGGGAAGAAAAATGTGCTTTAAGTAGTTTGACTTAACTAATTACATGGTTAGGTGCGTAATTTAAATAAAATGGCTTGATTTGTTAATAACTTGGTTAAATTAATAGGGGGGGAAAAAGTGCTCCAGCAGTTTGTCTTTATACCCCTGCAGTTTCACAGGGAATACCATGTTCAATGTGGTAACTGACTTTGAGGGAGTAATACACCACCAGCAGCAAAAAACCAACAAAACAAAGAGATGTTCTAGCCCCGGTAAGATGTGTTTCTCTTCCTCACAACAATAAACCAAGGGAAGGAAATCGCACTACGTGTGCACAGTTTTATTCTGTTTACTTTTATGCAAATCAAGCTGTTGCGGGGAAATTTGTTGTAAACTCCAAGACAGACTAATTTGATATTGTCCCAGAAAGATGTACACTTGAATATTTAACAAAAGCAACAATGCCAGTGAATAGATGACATTAAAAGTATTACTTTTGCATAATTTATGTTCAGTGGTGCCGATATCGGGCTTCACTTCATCACCTGCTTACACAGAGAGTGCTGGAAGTTTCAAATCTCATTAAGCTATTTATTCATTGTAATGAATGATTTTAATGTACTGTATTAAGGTTATGCCACACTGCACTGTTCAAAAATCCATCTTACTGTACATATTTTAATGTTTGCAGTCAAATTAATACCTTTATTACTGCCTCAATGGTTGAGTGGACACTGTTCATACATTAATCATTGTTGTCTCTGCTTCATCCCACTCCTTTGCCTAAGTTTGTGATGCCACGTTCCTTGATAGAGATGTAATGATCTACCCATCTGTGTGCAAAGCCTGGTGCCAGAGGCTGGCCATCATGTTACTCAGGTGTTCTTAGATCCACAAAATGTATGGTATTTCCACCTTGTCAGAAATACATTAAACTTTAAGGTAATAAAAAGTGCGCATCCAGCAGCCTCTGCTAACTTCCTCTCCAAAATCCTTCATATTGTTGTCTGTGCACAGCAAAGACAGGCAATAATACTTCATGGCACCAACAGCAGGCAGTTTAAATTGAAGTTCTTCTAGTCCTATAATAAATCTGATCAGATTTTACATTTAGATGCATTTTAAAAACATGCCAAGTGCCAATATTAGTGTGGCTGTTAGGGATTTTGTACATTACTGTTAGCATAACAAAGGACAGGTGTCAGCCTTTACAGCTGAACTTGCAAATTATATATGTTCACTTGATATTCCTTAATACATAATGTCTTTTGAGTTGATTGTCAGTCTCTTCCCTGGAGTTTTTTCACTCCTGGTTCTTTATCACCCATTCAGTGTTTGAAGTCCCAGCCATGTAAAAGGTGATTGAAAATTGTTCATCTGGGAGGGGGGAAAAAAAAAAAGAGTTAAAAGCTGAGTTTTACTGGGAAATGACTGGGGAAAATTTGGTTAAGTGGGCTTCAGATAACTAAATACTGACTCTGGTCCTAAGACTGTGAATGATTGTGATGGCAAAGACTTTAAGAAAGCCAGCAATGTCAGAACATGAAAAGCAAAGCTTCAGCTTGGATTATAGCTAAATTGACTGCCCAGATGTTAATTAACCAAAAATCTGAGTTTCTCTCACTGTAGTTAAAATTAGTAGTAGCAGCAGCTTTTGGCCTAAATGAATTCCTTAATAACTTTGTGTAGTGCCTCTGTGTTATAACAGTATGAGAATAATGCAGGTTTTTCCTCAGACGTTGTCTCCCATCATTAGACAGCAAAATAATGCTGGAACGGGTGCACTGCCCGTGGGACAGGATATTCCGTCCCTGCGCAGCAGGTAAATGCTGCTTCTGTCTCAGCCCTTTCCAAGACCTGGTTTCTAGGTCATGGTCTGACATACAAATACACTGCTGTAATTTATCCGAAAATACTTCTGAAGAGCACAAAGAAAACCTTGGAGACTGGCAGGTTCCTTAGTTTACATCTCTCTTCCCAGCGTGTGCGAGTGTTGGTGATGCTCGGCACTGGCAGGTTGAAATTGGATCTGTATCTCTGGTGGCGTTGCCCATTTTGGTCCAGGAGGACTGCAAGCCACTCTGGTTGGGGAAGGACAGTGAAATTCCTGTTCTTCTGAGTATGCCAGTAAAGTTTGGAGGCAGAGAGGGGCAGCTGGGCTGGCATTGATGTTTTCTAGTATGGTGTTATTTATGCGTTTAAAAGACCAAAGAGAATTACACTTTCTCTGCCCAAAAATTTCTCCTAATTTCTAAGCAGTGTGCTGCTGAGAGGCATAAGTGAAGTTCTTGGACTCCTGACAGTTTGCAGGATCAGGCTCTTTGGGAGTTTACCCTGGGCAAATGCACACAGCATTTGGCATGCTGCTCAGCAAGCTGAAAGAAATCCCAGCGATCCCAAATTTGGGCCAGGTTTTCTCGTAGTTGACAGAATGTCAGTGAGCCAGGGAAGAAATTTAAGGGGGTTATCTTCTCAAGATATTAAGCTCTTCCAAGCTGACAGCTTTGTTGCAGAGGTCAGCTAGGAGGAACAAGAAAGAGGCCCTGTGATCCAAAGATGTACTGACAGATATGATTTCTTTTCCCTTTATTGAATTATAATGTCAGTGGTTGTGTCCCATTACTCCTACGAGACTGGAAGCCTCCATCTGAAATTGGAAAAAAATGGATTTCACTTGGTAAAGACTTTTTTTTTTTTTTTTTTTTTTGTTCGCAACCACTCTTGAAGGCAGCTCAGGTGTGAGGCAACGTGTGGGCTGGGGCTGGCTGATGAAATCCGAATTAATTTGGCATATGGAACGGAAACAAGAGTGAATGCAAACCCTGAGGATGGGGTGTTTTTCTCAGTTATGAATCTGTAGAGTCATCATCCTTGCAGCCCCCAAACAAAGGAGTTTGTGTAGTTTCCTCAGTTCAGGAAATGCAAAATGGTAAAGTTTTTATCTCTTTGGTTGGGACTGTGTCTGAAGACAAATCAGGTACAATTTTCCTATGTAAAGTTTCTCCCTTGTTGCATGGTTGATAAAAGTATTTTCCCAGTCTGGTTTTCTATCTCATTTCCTTCACTTTAGTTGCTACATGTACAGCAGAAAGGTCATCTTGCCTTTTGTGCTCTGCTTTTGTTGGTGTTGGCTCCATTTTGACAAAGCTGCATCATGAGCTATGAGCAGCAGCCTTCTAATAAAGAGAAGGAAATCCGTAGGAAAACTGCACTGAATGTGTGCAATTACTTTGGGTGACGCTATGTTCATCGAAGATAATTAGCAAGTTTGAAAGGGCATTTTTGAGCTATATATGAAATGCCCAGTACAGGATGGCTAATACAGTAAATATGTGTCACGTTTAAGCTTTCCCAGTGACAGCTCTGCTCACCGAGTAATGGGATCAGAGAAGAGCGAATAGAACCACCCAATTTCTCTTCTCCAGTCCTAAAGTCTCTTCATAAAACTGGAAAGGCAATTTCAGCCATCAGAACAAAATGTGTGAATTAACTAGTTATATGTCAGAACCATTTTTTATGACCTCATTTGTTCATATTACAGTGTGCTTTGAGTGGCAAAGGTGTCAGAAGCTTATAGGATGAGGCTTATCTGGTTGAGTGTGGTGGTAATAATGTGCACAGTGGCTGTCCGGAGCAGCTGAGCTGAAGGCAGACTCATTCTGTAGGGTTCCTTACAAGAGTTCATTGAACAGAAGACTCATAAATACACAGCATGTTGTTGTTCTTGAAAGAATCTCTATAAATATTGGAAATAATGAGGAATAGAGAAGTTCATTAGAACAGTAAGTCTTGTGATTTAATTCTGAGACCCAGGATTTGTGGACAGGTGAAAAAGTCCAGGCTTTTTGTAATTCCCCCACTCCCCCCAAGAACTTTTTATTAACTGTGTAAGTATATGATGTCCCAGCCTTTGAGAGCTCTTTACTCTCCTTTTCAGAGAAAAAAAACCCTAAGTTTTTTCTGGAATTTTCAGTTATCTGATCATCTAACAAAGGTAAATATCCCCCAAGAGCTGCAGAGAGAGGCCAAGGTACAACGCGTGTCACGGCATTTTCCAAGGGAAGCACTGCTGTTGGAGCAGCTCGTACAAACAGACAAGAACCAGTGCCATGGAACACAGGAGAAGGTGCAGAGGAGGTTTATTTGAGGGAAAATGGGGAGTAAGTGCTTGGCCTTGGCTGCTGGAGATCACATTAACTCTGACAATAGCAGGTGATGAAGACAGCCCCGGCGTGGGCGCGTGGCCCCTCTGGATTGTTGGCAGAGCGCTGCTGGGAACACCAACAGCTTTTCCATGGTGACTGATTGGGCACAGGCACTTCTGTCATCCCCGCAGTGGACCAGAATGACAACCTCCTGTGTCCTGTAAAAATGGGGAAAGCTCTTTATTAGAGTGAAAAAAAATTAGGAAGCAGTGAAATGAGACCTGTGTAAGGTGGAACGCTTCTTGTGAATGCTTTCAGTGCAATTTCACTTGTATGGCTTGAGAGACACCACACAGAACTTTTTGAAGGCAAGGCAGTGGATGTTTGTAGTTAGATCTCAGATGTTCTATAGAAGAAAAATCTTGCGCTTTTTTTTGTGGGGAGGCCAGTAAGTTTGATTTTAGGGAAAGATGATAGATAATTGTTTCTGATACGTGCAAAGCTAAAGCAAGAAGAAAATTATTGCATCTGTGGAGCTTCTTCTCATGAGAAGAATTCTTGCATAACTCTCACAGTACGTCCTGGCTGCTATTTCAAGCTAATAGGGATGTTTTACTAAGGCACGCTTCTGGGAATTGAAAGAAATGTGGCATGAAAGAGGTTAAATCAATACCCAGATTTTCAGAAATGTATTTCAAAAAGAATTGTAGCAGTTGATTTTCTCCATTTTTCAGGGAGGTAATGAAAAATAAATGGGAAGACTACTTAGTACTTGATGTCTGATAACTCAGAGAGCATATATACAAAGCTGTAGTCAATTTTAAAGGCATTTGAGGCGTGATATGTTTATGGATGAAGGCAGCATGGACGGTGTCCTTGGCTGTTCTGTCTGGGGCAGAGTGTGTGGGTGTGGTGCAATGTATGCTGAATTCTGGTTTTTTGATGCTTTCATGGCGCTGACCAAATCTTCCTGATGCTTTTTTTTATTTTCTCTGGTATTCTGTCTTGATGCAGGGATGTGTAGACAGAGAACTGGGGGCTGCTCTTGAATACCTGCAGGCAGATACTGTTTACAGAGCTAAACAAAAATGCTCTGAAGTTAAGAGATGACTGACAACCTACGTTCATAACCTTGGTTTTAGTGCTTCCTACTTTTTGAGTGTTTCACTTTACAATTTTTACATTCTTTTAATGCATTTCTGCTGGATGTAGGTGGACAGGAATAACAGACCTTGCAGGCATTGTTTGGGAGTGATGTTACTCTGAGGGTGGCTCTGTTTTATTTTAGTGTTCTTATAGATGTTGTGTCTTTTTGTTTACTCTAGTGTGAATATTAATTGCCTATTAATGCAATATAATACATTACTGTTATGTGTGTAATGTTAGATTACATATATAATGCATTAATATGCAATAATTAGCTAGGTCTTTGCTTTGAGGTCCATCACAAATTCTTTAGCTACATGAATTCAATTCATCAAGTAATTTCACGAAATCTTAACCTCTATAGTGGCTAAAGGAAGCCTTGCTGAGAGCTGGAACATTTTGTGGATAGGACTATTTATCCAAAGTTCTATTATTAGCCTAGAAAGAAGGGCTCACCATGTATTTTTATTAAAAATGACAACGTACTTAACATCTTTAATGAAAACTAACCATTGTGATATGAATTTAGAAACCCTGACACCTTATTTTATAGAAATGAAGTCCCCTAGTATATTAAAATTAACATTTTTTAATAACAAAAAGTGATATAGTCCACTGGAGTAGGACTAAATTTATCTTATGATTGTACTTGTCATGGCTTTGAGTATTTATTGAGTAGTTTTAAAAGTTCATTAAACTCAAGAGATTAAATATTGCCCCGAGCAGTGCTCCATAAAAGAAAAAATATAGTGCTATTACTTGGTAAAATGTTGTGCTATGTTGTTAATTTAACTCCCCTGAGTTCTCATCTTCTGACTCAAAAGACGTTTTTTCATGCTCTTGAGTGTGACATTTTCCCTGAATCTTGGTTGTCCTGGGCTGTTGGTCTGTCCGGGCTCCCAGGGCAGCTCCTGCCTGCAGGTGCTGTCCGTGGAGCTCCCGGTGGGATTCTGTCCATGGGCTGGGATGCTGAGCCTGCCCCATTCCCAGAGGAGGATTGTGCTCACCTGGGAAATGCCAGCCCTGCTCCGTGGTTGTGGGAGCTCTGGCTGAGCTGCAGCTTCTCCAGGACAGCCCCGGGTGAGCACAGGGGATGCCTGCATTTCCTCGAGCGCTCCCGAGACTCCTGCCAAGGACTCTGCTCCTGCCTGGACAGTTTTCTCCAGGAATACACCTTCGAGGCCCTCCACAGGCATCGTGTTGCAGATTCTCAAACTGAGAGTGTGTGTGTGGGGAGCTGTGTAAAATGGCTTTGAAAAATGCAGCTGGGGCTGTAGGGGATCACTTACATGTCCAGAGCAATCGAGTAGGAGCATCGGGGGCCAGAATTGATGTGCTCTTCTTTGGCTTTCAAATAAATTTCAGACTAATCATAAACTCCTTTATTTCTAAACTATTTAACATCACTTGCAAGAGATGGTTCTGAGTAGAAATCTTGTTATACTTTCTGTAACTTAAGTAAAATAAGTCTAATTTCTAACACATACTGGTTTTAAGAGGTATTCTAGAAATGGAGCATAAGATTTCCTTATTTGCTGATGTGCTTTGTATTCTCTGGGCCCTTGAGTTTGTCTTCCCTTTCTCCTTATGTAGGTGGTTGAGGGCTTTCTTTAATCATTATTTTTAACCCCCAGATCCATGTGTGTAGACATGAGGTAGGTGGATATTTTTCCAGTTCTGTGTGTTTGAGCAGCAGTCCTGCCTGGAGATGCGCGTGTTACGCATGCACGCCAGGCAGGACGCGTGTGTAAATCACGGATTGATTTGAAAATTAAACTCGCTGACCCTCTAGCAATATCTAAGTTTACAGTGACAAAACTATAACAGGGAATTAGAGAGAAACTCTCCTAAAATCAAATCAGGCTCTTGTTTTGCAGCGAGTAATTAGATTGCAGTTTGTGTCATTGCAAAACTCACCATGGCCAGTAAATTAAACTATCACTTGTCTTGCAAAAATAGTTGCCTTTGGACTATTTCACTGTGGCCTTTCTTTGCCCATATTTTCCAGTTTTGTTACCAAATGAAATTAAGTTTTACATTAGAATTGGTAGCAGCTGCTGCTGTTAAATTTGTAGTCTCGGATCTGTTACACAATTTACTCTGGGCTTTATTATGAAATTCAACCTATTACTGATCTGTCTAATAATGTTATGTGTCTTGGGACAACCTGAATGCTCCAGAATGAGTCCTGAATGAATTGCCTTATACACGAGGTAATGGTCTAATAGAGTTGCAGGATAGAAAAAACAAAGCTCATCCTTTGCCATTGTATCCCTTCACCTCCTCTGAGCAAAATTTATTTATCAGTTAAAGGAGTTACACAGAATATTCCCATTTATCAACCAATTGCCCTTTTCTTGTTACTAATGCATTTGTTTGAGCCTCAAACATGTTTTTCAGCTGTGAGATGTATCTTCTGTCTGTGCCAATAATCACGAGCTTTAGCCTTTAGCGAGATACTTGAAAAGGAGATAAATACATGTTTAACTTGCTAAGTTATGCAGAAAAATGACAAAACAAAATTGGATGATGTTGTATTGCCTTTGTATGTGCAGGGGGCAGGGGAGATGTGCAGCTAACAAAAGCTGATGTTTGGCTATTCTATGTTTCCACTCCTGTGCACCTCGCAGGCCTTAGATGGCTCATGGAGAGTTTGGGGGATGTGCAAGTACATGATAATTTTTTGAAAATGAAGCATTTCACAGCTGCTTGTTGCCGTGTGGAAGCTTTAACCTCAGCACAGACATATTTAGAGGCTGACCTGACTTCCTTCTTATCCTCTCTTGTTGACCTCCCTTACTCATCTGCAGAGCTATGGGGCTGTCGGTGCTCACAGAATCCTCCTCGCTAGCACCATCAGATGCTGACCATGACTGAGCATCTTGCAGCCCATGGGTGTGCTGCCACTAATTAGCCCTGTGCTTTGTAAACTCTGGATTAATTAATTCCTGGGTTTTTTTCGTTTTTACTGTGTATGGACTCAAGTGTTGGTCAGCCTTTGAGTGCTGTGCCAGAATTGAGGTCAGTCCTACTTGATGATCACTCCTGGTGTGCAGTTTTACACAGCAGCAGTGTTTTTTCCTTGGAAATGGCTGGGGGAGAATTTATGCTGTGAAGCAGGGGGGAACTGAGGCTTTTATCAAGGTAGGAGAGTTGTTTGGTTTCACTGCTGGCTTTTTTTATTATGAGCTTATATTAGAACCAGATAGCTTTGTGGAAATGGTCAAAGGATCAGTAAAATTGAATAGTAAATTTTGCTGTGGTAAAATCAGGGTGGAACAGTAGTTATGATTTGATGGCATGCTCATCGCAAAATACAGAGGTGTTTGTTTCAGCCTGATCAAAATACAAGATTGGAACCCTGTTGGAACAAACTGCAGGTTTATGCTTGTTATTTTATGATTTATAATATAAAATGAAAACTCTATTGCATAACCTTTCAGGTGAGAATTTATTTTCACGAATAACTCCTGACAATGTAGAGTAAGTTCTGAAGCGCCAACGTACTCATAAGTTAAATATTCAACTTTTCAATTGGCTTTGATGTGTTAGTTAAGCAAATTATTTCTGCATGCTTTTTTAATTAATTTAGCTCATGCCAACTGTAGCACTGAGAGTTGTGGTTCCACCCCGGTAGTGTTAGGTTCAGAAAGACAGGAGCCCCACTATTTGAAGTGGAAGGACTGGTTTAAAATGGGATGCCAGACTGCAGGTCCAAACTTCTATCAGTTGGTTCTCTCTGCTTAAGTAGTGCTTATATGGTATCAACTATTGGTTTTGCTCTTTAAAGTAAAATATGAATGTTACAGAAGGCAACCTTTAGAAAATACGGAGATCTTCATGTTATTATTTTCTTGAAATATATAAATGTCTGGCAACTATGGAAAATTAAAATGCTAGGGATAAGTACTGCTTTCACTTACTATTGACCATAAAGCTTATGGAGTTGTAGCAAATATCAAGCTGGTTTAAATTGGCAGCTCGACAGTGAGAAGATATTTGCTGGTTTATTCTTTTGCCTGATTCCATTCATTTGACTCAATCTTCTGTGTAGCAGTAAGAACAAGAGAGTTCCATTTTACTTTGAAAAGTGAGCTTTCCCTTTTTTCCTCTCCATGTAGGCAATAACATTGCAGTGGCTCAGTATTCTTGACAATACCATCTTTGGAAGATTGAGCTAATTTATTTAATTTTCACAGTTAGCACACTCTGTCACATTCAACATCAGAAAGATTTTATGCTTCTCAGCATTTCAGAAATGGCCAGTGACATTAAAACTGTAGCTAGCACCTGGCTTGGAGGTAATTCTTTGAAACTTAATTGTAATTATGATGGTTGCAAAGAAGCTACATGATGATTCTTGATAAGAACTGCACAGGGAGATGGTAAAGCTATCAGGTGTGGGATGGCTTGAAGGAGAATTTGCTCCTTTATGGTTTTCTTCCAGTTTTGTGGTTTTACTGTTCCTTTATCATCTGTTTAGTGCCTTATGTGTACATAGCCCACTTGAGAGAAGACTGCAGATGTAGTCAGAGATTAGGACACTTCAAAAAGTCCATGGTGTGCAACATACTGTGGGTGCATGAGATTTTGAGTGGGGACCTTTTGTAGTTGGTTTATGCTGAGTTGAAGTCAAAAGACCCAGTGCAGCTCAAGTGAGTGCACTGAGAGAGAGAGAGATCATATATTTATGTATGCCTGTATGTTTATATGAATATATGGTACTAAAGGAATGCTTATCGTAGGGAAGCACAGGACTGATGATATCTTGGCTTTTATCATCAAGTTCCCCTATTGGAGAGGAGCCTTGGAAGCCCAAACGCACTGGCTGGGCAGTCTGGCGGATGAAGCAGCCCTGGCATAGGCTGCATGGAGCAGTATGGAAGCAGTGGTGTTTGGAAATAGATTGCAGGGGATTTGGAGGTCAGGACTGAGCATCCAGCACCGGGATCAAGGATGGTTTTCCCAAACAGTTGAGGCTGGTGATGCACAGCAAGCTTGGAGAGGTGGAAAGGGCAAGCAGCGCCGAGGATCCCACGAGCTGGATGGGCTCTGCAGCACCCGGAACACCGGGTCAGAGTCCAAACTTTGCTGGGAGTGCAGCTCACGCGTAGCCAGAGAGGTGGGAAGCAGCACATGGATGGATGCACAGGAGATCAGAGGTGTGAGAGGGCTGCTGAAGGCAGGAAGGAAAACAGGCCTGAGGAATTGCTGCTTGGCGTTGCCTGTGGGCAAGATTGAGCACCCGTGTAAACACTTTACACCATCGGGGCCCACGTTCCATTTATTATTCGCTTAAAGGATGGGTTCTAGCAACTTTATGTGGGAAGAAGCAGCATGAGCTGGCAGCACCGTTTTTGCTGCAAAACTGTTAAACAAATAAGTGTTGCAGAAGTAAACCTGTGAGAAATGAAACATCTTTGTACTTTACTGAGCCAATTAAAAAAAAATCAGGGAACCCTTCCTACATGTATTAGAAATCTGTTTTAAAATCTGTTAGGTGGATATTTTCAGTTGAGGGAAGTTATGTTGCTGTAATGTTTTCTCATTCGTTTCATCTCAAATATGTGAAACCTGCTGTTTCCTAAATAAGTAAAAGCAGATGGAGCAGCCTCGGTGATAGGTTTTGCTGAACACTTCAGCTCTGTTAGTTCAATTCTCACTTATTTAATGCCTTTACATTAGAGATCTACTTGAAGTTTGCGGTGTGGAATGTCTCACAAATACAACATTGACTGGGAATGTTAGTGAAATATATAAAAATAGTATTTATCTAATCTGTTTTATTCTCCTTAGTATCTTTTACTCTGAAGGATTAATTTGGCCAAATCATAACATCAGAGTTGTGCCAACCTTGAAATAAAAAGAAAAAAAAAGCTAAACCAACAACCCAAAACTCATGAGTCAGTCTCCAGATGTTTGTGAGATTGGTAAGGGGAGATGTGTTTTCAAGTTCTTTATTTCTTGGTTTCTGGGACTTCAGATATACACTAATTTCCAGTTTTCCAACATTTTTAGTGTAATTTTTTTGTATTGTATTTATAGGTTTTAAAGGGAGGCTTTTCCAGTAACCTAATTTCCAGGATTTAGAAGAAGAAATAAATGTTGCAGGGTTTTTGATGTCACTGCTGACAGTGGTTCTCAGAACCACGAAGTGAATTTTCCTTGTTTTTGCTTATTTGTTTTTACTGCTTTCCAAATGAGGTTGGGTCATCAATTATTGGAGTGTCAAGGTTAGCAGTACGTTTTTAGTCATGCACACTATGATTTGTACAAATTAAGGCTTTGACCTTTTGGTTTTCTTTGCCTTCAGAGGGGGATTGCCAATGAAGGTGTTGGAAAGTGTTGCGGAGGAAATGCCAAAGGTGAGGAGGGAAGGTTTTCAAATAGAAATCAGTCTGGAATCATGTTCATCAGTCATTGTAAACACATAGAATCCAAATGTTGTAATCCTGCCCAGACCAAAGTTATCACATTCCTATTGTTTCCAGTAGGTGAGGATTTCATCCCAGAGTGCTGCTGGAGTATTTTGTGGTTTGATGAAAATAGCTGCTGCTGTCTGACATTGATAAGGTGAAAGGGAGTGTTGTGTAGGATAATGAATTTTTCCCAGTTATATCTCCTCTTTCTTCTTCAGGTACAGCAATTAAATTAATTCCTGAATTTTTGTGTGCTGAGACAATCTCCTCCGAGTTACATAAATTTCCTCACAGTCTTTATTTACTGTATTGAACATGTGTAGTAAAAATATCAACCCTAAAATTCATCTTCCTCTTGGTATTTGTTTTGCCATCTGGTAGTCGTGAATGAGAGAGAAACTTTCATTCCTGCTGGGAGAGCTGTGAAGGCCTCCCTCGTCCTTTCTTCTCTCTTTTTGTTGAAATCCAATGCTTTCCATGCGAAAAAAAATTTGCAAATGGCCAAGATGGGATTGGGCTTCCATCAGCAGGACCTTGGCTTCATGTCTGGCCTCACAGCAGGTGTGGAGAGCATGGTGCTGCTCTTGGTTGTGTTTGTTGTAGGAGCTCAGTCTCGTTTCTGTGTACAATGCCCATGGAACTCATCTATTTAAGGATAGTGGAGAAACTTGCATTTTCTTAATGAGGCTCATGATAGTCGGCATTGTGGGCCTTTTGGAAATGTTAGTGCAACAGCAGCTTTCTGGGATGGGTATTGCATCTTCCTGTCTGCCTTAAAGGCTCTCTGGCAGATGGACTACGAGGAAAATATTTTAAATGGAGACACGGGTTCAAAGTAACTCACCGTTTAATTGCTCTCTTTCAAAATCATTGTGTATCCTGAAGGTTTTACCACCAGTTATAGTTGCATTTACAGTTCTTAAGATGTTCATTATAGAAGCAGAGTCAAGAGCCTTTTCTGAAGGGAGCTGGTGTGAACATTCCCAAGATATTGTAGCCTGCAAGGCACAACTTTTTGTTTGGTTTGAAGCAAGGTGCCAGTGCTTTGTGATGAATTTTAATTGATTCCAGTTGCAGTTCATTTTCAGCTTGCCCATGTTAAGGAGAGACTTGTTTAGTGTGGGGCAAAATACCTCTGTATTTTTCATTGTGACGTGTAGGACTTTATCCTCTTTTGGTGTAAATGAGCCTAAAGCCACTGATGTAATGAAACTGTGCCGATTTCTGCCACTTGAACTCTTCTTTTTGCTGCCTGACATGCAGAACACAAAGGGATTACTGACTGTGGAGTGCCTGCAGAATCAGGCCCTTCAAAATAAATTAGTCACATCTCTGTCCAAGCAGATTGCAATAAAACAAGAAATATGAGTAGTGCTCTTAGAATTTTGAACATAAAATTTTTTTACTGTGTTTCTTCTCAAAGGAACTAAAATGTGGTCTCTTACAGATAAATATAAATGAGCAGACCAGTGAATTTGGATGAAATCATACCTTTTTAGAGATGCAAATTGAAAATTAAGCCTCAAAACAATAGAATCCTCCTGGGCCTTTCAGGAAGGATTGTATATTGCTCATCAGACACTGCTGCCAGGTTGCAAATTTTATTTCACAGTGAATTCCATGGGAGAGCTGCTGGAGCTCACTTTTATGATGAAAAGAGAAGGAACTATTGAAAAGATGTATAGCTTTTTCACAATCTGCATCATCTCTTTTAGGAAAGCTATTCTTTTATAGGGGAGGGAGCTGTAATGGGGAGTGTTGTGCTTACCAAGTTTTGCCTGAGCCTTTGTATTAAAACCAGGACTGTTATGGGGATGTTCCTCCTGATAAGGGAGAACCTCTTCTGTTGGCCCCAGTTTGGACCCACAGCTATAGCAGATTTTTTTTTTTTTCCCCCTCAAGCCATTTTAGACCCATCTCTTTTCTATCTCTTGCTTCCCTCTATTCCTTTTTTTTTATTCCCCTTTTTTTTCTTGGGAAGATATTTTCAGGCTTTGTGATGTCTTTTGACCACCATCATTCAAATTGAAAGTCCCCAAACTGAAAATATAGAACGGGAAGAATCTGTTCAGGAACTGTTCTAAAAAAAATATTGTCATGATAAAGGAGGTTAAAATTAAGCAGTTTACTCAGTTGGTAAACTCAAAGTGGAGAAAAAGATTAGTTAAAAGAGATGGGAAATTGTCTCTTTACAAAATTATGGGATTCTAAGTAAGGCCAATTCTGCATTTTGATTCGCTCTGGTGGGGACAGAGCGGGGCTTTCAGGAGGCATTTTGCACTGATGCCATCCTGTTTCTGCCTTTGACTGCTGCTTTTTATGGGATATGAATACTGGCCAAAGGTGGGAAAGGTGCCAGAAATGGATTCACAGGCATAAATCCTGAGGGTAACCTGGAAGTGTCTCACAAACCTCCAGTTGGCCATTGGCTATGTTTGAAGTGAATCTCAGACATGGACTGAAATGTTTGCAGTGATGGATCTTTGGAGCATAGTTCTATTAAAATAAGATACATATAAGAAGTATGTTTTGGGTTTGTATAGAATAAGAAGAAATCATGGTTAGTACTACAAAGCTGCTGATCACAGAAAGCAGCCTAACTTCAAGAGAAGTCTAATTGTGATTATGAAGGAAATATTTCCATGATTTCCAATACTGCAGTCAGAAAATTCTTCTGCTTGTGGCCAGCTCCTGTTGATGCAGATCAGGTTTAAAAATGCGGTTTTACTGGGCAGCTCTGGAACAAAGTCAATAGTTAATAAGGCAGAGGCCTGCTGCTGGCAGGAACGTGTTCAGGGCAGCTCAAATTCAGCTGTTTTAGATGTTGTTCATGGGGAGTTTGACAAACTGACCCCCATACGTGGAGCTTCGGTTTGGGCCTGGTTATAGTAATTCTGGTTGTGCAGCTGCAGTATTAATAAGCTCATGAAATAGTAGAAGTGCAGCAGTGAGCTGGCACGGAGAGGAAATCGGGGAGGAAATGGCTTAAAAATGTGGCTTTGCATATGTTTTCAGTGCGCTAGAAATTTATTTTAACTTGCAAATTTCCTACTGCGCTGGTGTTATGAGCTGAGAAGGGGACTGGACCCTGCATTACAAATCAGCTTTTTTTTTTTTCAATAAATGGAGGCTTCAGACCGTCTTTAAGACGTGTTTGTGGGTTGATTTGGGTTTTTCTCCTTTTCCTCTGTAAATCAGTTTGTATTTAACTGCCAGTACCAATCTGTCTCTACCCATACTGTATGCAGGCTGAAAAAAGCACATTTGTATGAAGCTGTGGTGTTTGCCCTGGCTGTGAGAGTGGGATCAGGAGGTTGATCATCTTCTGAGTCCATCCAGTTAGTCACAGCCAGAGTGGGATGGAGAGAAACAGCGACCAGCCATTCTTCAGGTGGATTCATCTCAGCAAGACTGTTTAGCTTTTTTTAATATTACAGTTTAAAAGGCTCAGGTTGATGCAGATAACACCCTGCAATTAGAATTTAATTTCAGAGAAGTACTGGAGAGCATACCCTGACATACCTCCCCCATAGAAAGTTTATTTCAAATTGTTGGGAAGATAGAGCATTAAGTAAATGAAATGTGAGTAATACCTTGCAGATTGCTGGAGAAGTGTGTGCCTAGGCATTTTAAAAGTAAGGGTAATATTTCACCAGCTCCTGAGAAATATATCAAAGATGCATAGATTTTAAGGCCAGGAGGCACTGTTAGATCATCTCTTCTGACAACCTGCATAACAAGCTAAAAACTTTTCCAGTAATTGCATCAAACATACACAAAAAAATATAAAAGAAAGCAGTTCTGATTAAACAGCAAGAAATGCGCACGTTGAAGGTGGTGTCGTTTCTCCAGGCTTCAGTTTGCCCAAGTTTTGTTTGCTTGCGTGATGCAAATTGCATCCGCTGCCTGACTCATCCAGCAGTACCTCAATTTTGATTCCTTGTTTTATCATTTATAACCTTTAGGTGGGTTAGATGTTCTTAAGATGAAGAACGTGTTTCACACAGGGGTGACTGAGTCCTGAAGGGGAGAATCATGAACTGAGCAGCTGGAGGTACCCAGTAGTGCCAGGTCTGGGGCTATCCAAACTTTGCCCATTTTGTTGGCATGATTTCTCCTTGACAGCAAAAACTACCCAAAGAGGGTTTTTTTTAGAAACAAGCAAGTAATGATAATTTACTTGCTTGTTTCTAAAAAAAAAAAAACAAACAAAAAAAACCCCACAAATAAAAAAGCCTCTCTACTTTTTGAGTATCAGCAGTCTGTCTGATTTTGGAGCCAATTCTATTATTTCCTGCAGTTTAGGTTCAGTTTGAGCTCTTTGTCTGAATTACACTGTGTGCCAGCCTTCCCTTTTTGTGCCCTTCACCGCATCCACAGTGATTTTATTTTGTTTGCTGTTGAAGTATGGCTTTACACAAACTCTGGGAATGGTATGCATATGGATCACTTACAAATAAATCTGTGTACAGAAAACATAGATTGCCAAGTAGGCAAAACATAAAGATGTCTGTGCACTCATAATTTCCTAGCATTACTGTGTACTGCACTTAGCAGGATTAAGAGCTGTGTATCTTCGCTGCAGATCGTATGTTCAGGCAGGAAAACCACCTGCATTAATTTTTGTTTTCAGGTGTCACTGCACGTGAATCTTCGCTGTCTGTCGGGATTCATATAAATGGCTGATGTAGCATCTGAAGATAACACGTTGTACTTGGAGGAAATATTCTGTATGGACTTAGAGGCTCTTAATATGGGTGTTATTTAGCTTCTCTGGACTCCATCTGCTCAGCTATTCTCAGCGCAGGTATCCAAGGCTGCTTGGGTACTCACTTGATTTTAACCATAGTTAAAAGGTGAGTTTAATACAGGATAGCTGTCAGATAGGAGCCATATCAAATTTTAGATTTCACACAGGGCACTTCATAAAGTGCTTTTTGTTACCAGTAGTGGTGTGCTGATGGTTATGATGAGTTTGTACAGTGATAAAATCGTTCAGTGGTGCACTTGTCAACAGTGTCAAGGTAATAGAAATGACTGGAGCATCATCTCTTGCAATTTATGCTTTGAAGGAGCTGAACTGTTCTGTAAGCATACTTGAATTTCAAATAATTATAACATGTAAACAGGAGAGAAACAGCATTTTATTTTGCAGAACATTTAGTAGTTGGTCTCTGCAGCTTCATGTAGGTGCCATCTCTGTAACTCTACATCCCATTCAGCTGGTGGGGTTTGCTGTCTCTTTGTCCCCTCCTCCTGCCAGCTTTGTTTCCATGTGCTTGACAAAATTGTTCAGGCAGATATACTGCAGGATGGATCAGGGAAAGCTCACATTAGGATAACGTGAGCAAAGCTACTCCCTGAAATCACTTACTGATGCGGATGTGGTGAGTGATTTGCTTGAAAATGCTCGTCGTTCCTTGGTTAAGTGAGTGATTGTGGTTAAGTTTTCCTCTGTATTTAATAGTCCATTAAAGACTCTTTAAAATACAGCTTTTCTGAGAAGCTGGAGAAGGGAGGATGCTCTTGTGCTTTATGCTGATTGATACCAACTTGACCAACATCCACAGCTAAAAAGAACTTGGAGCAGCAACCACACTATTAACTGTGGTGGAGCAGCATTATTCACAGATGATATAATCCAAATTTAGTAGAGGCCACTTAAATTCTGACCACAGCTTGTTTGGGTTCATAAGATCTTCAGGGCTTAATTTTTCTCCTTAATCAACACCTCTTCCCTGTGGGAGGATATGTTGTAAACAGCACTGAGGTCTCCTTCACAAGGTTGGACCCACTTCACATTCAGGGTGGTGTGGCTCTCATTGGTTTGGGTCTGGTTTTGGCACTGGTTAGAGAAGTCCCTGTTAAACAACACTTCATGAGGCTTTTTTAAACAAGTATTTAATCAGTGAGTCCTGATTTGTTTCTTTGCAAATGGGTTTTATGCAGAAACAGCTGTTAATACGTACAAAATTGGTTTGCCTTAGTCCTTCTATTGGTAGCAGCATGGTCTTTATTTCACATTGGTGCCCTCCATCTGCACCTTGTCATAGAATTTTGCCCATTTTTTCATCCAAAGAATTCTCTTCTTTGTAGCTCTGAATGGAAGTACCAGCAAACATCTTCAGACTTTAAAAAATTACATCAACCAAAAAAAAATTACCAAAAGAGCCTTCCCAGCCACACGTAAGTAGTTGTTTATTTTTGGAATTTTGAAGAGGTTTTTCCTATCCTGGATGAGTTTTCAATCTGGAGCAGCACTTCAGAATTACAGCAAGTATTGTAGCAATGCCGCCTAAGAGAAGATGCCAAGAAATAAGGAAATAGTCATTTTTTTACAAACAGCATGTGGTTAAGTTAGTGTAGCAAGCAATGCCAAACGTGTCTGAATTTGCAGTGAGTGCAAGGAAATATCTCGTCATGGGATGGCAAAGGAAGAGTCAGAGATGCAGGTAGCAATGATGACAAATGTTCAGGGCAGATGCTGCTCTTGCCAAGGTGTAGATCACCATCAAATAGGTAAATAAATCTTCCCTGTGTTGACTCAAGTTTCCTGCTGTGCCAGCAGTTCCGCTCCCATTTAGGCCCATTACTGACTTGGTTCACTGCTCTTGTGTTTTACTTACCAACACACGAATATTCAAAGCTTTATTAAGTTTTATTAAGGTATTGAACACCCTCTTCTGCCCTCCTTGCTGTCTTCTCTCTGTGTCCTGGCAGTGAAATTGGTTTGGTTGGCAGTGCTGATGTTTTTGGAGTCCTGTGTGTGCTCTCTGTGCATAAATGGGGACATCTTGGAGTCACAAGTCAGATCATCTGAGTAAAGATTTTGCTGCTTTGGATGTGCTGCCTGAAGCTGTTGACTCCCTCGTGAAAGGTCTTTGCTGTTCAGGAAGGCTGTTTTAGAGTGGATACACTGCAGTCTCGGTTGGGAGGGTTGACATACCTGCATATGCTTTGATAATAGATTTAATAACAATCAGGTGTATGTTAAATATAATTCAGAGTATTTTGTCCTTTTTTTTTTAAAGATCCTAAAGCCCATTTTAGGCAACAGTGACAGCTGAGCTCTTCAGAGGTTGGGAATGAATGATAATACACCCTGAGGCATATTATGAAAGGTCCATGTTCTTCATGGATGGGGTCGTTGGAGAGGCACAGGAATGAGCTGTCAGTTATGGTGTGCAAGGAGCTGCTTGTTCCTCTTCATTTTCAGTGGCTAAAGCTGCTGCTTCACGTTTTCTCTGACAGTCCTTTTGTCGTGCTGCCTCACAGAGGTGGAGGGCATGCAAACCACCTGTGATTTCAGGCCAGTCCCAGGACTTGTGTCACTGTCATTGCTGTCATTGGGGTGGCTCTGGTTCCTGCTGTGTGACTCTGGTGGCACGAGTGGAGAAGAACTGTGTTCTGTGGCAGTGGTGGTTTCTTCTCTCTGTCCCAATATTGCATTAATGGTATCCCAGGGATGGGCTGTGGGAGAAGCCACCAGCATGTCCTGCAGCTGACAACACCTGAAGGAGGTTGGTGTGTTTTTCCTGAGGTGCTGGGGATTATGACTTCTGCAGTATCCCACTTCTCATGGCTGACATGAGAAGTGAGAGCTGTGATTTCTGGGTGGGAATTGCCCTCTCCCTGAGTCCAGAGATGCCGCTGCGGTTGTTTGGCTCATCCTGGGATTCGCTGCTTTTATGTGGTTAAATATCTGAGTCTGAGCAGATCATAGTGCCAGAATGATTGAGAACAATAACTTTTAACATTGCTTTGTTTCCCTCTTAGCATCAGTGTGAGATATCTGTGCCAGAATGTATGAATTGCTTTAAATGGAGCAACAGGAGAAAGATACAGTTCTGGCAGCGTTGCTGTAGCAGGAGGCAAAGTTTTGAGTGTTTGAGAACCAGATTCTTTTGCCTGTTGTCAGTCTGGAATTCCAGGTAGTGTTGTAGGAAAAAATAGAAGGTGGAGCTAAAGAAAAATCCCATTATGTAGTGCTGTAATGCTGTGAGCAGGGTTCTTGTGCAGATGGTGGCTTGCTTTTGTGTATGCATGGCTTATACCTCCTCTTAGAGGCAGCTCCAGTTAATGTTGATATAAAACTGCCTGTTAATTGGAGTACATGGAGATAATGGTAGGTATAATCTCTAAGTAAACTCTTAAAAGCTCTGGAAAAAGGGTGTTTAAAAAAAAAAAAAATCCTCTCTCCCCAAAACCTGAGTTTGCACTCTGCTTTGAAGATAGACTCATCAGTGTGCGGAGCAGACTTCTGCCTTGAGGCCATTTATAGTGCCGAAGCTTGTGAAGCTAAAACAGTTTGATGTGTAATTGCAGGAGGAAATGGAAAACCTGCTGAGCATGGCAGGATATAGTGCCTTATCACCCTTTATGTGCATCCAGTGCTTGCTGAAATTGCCAGCGGATCCGCAACATCGACAGAACGGTGACATTTTTCATGGGCCGCCGTGTTCTGAATCAACACTGCAACAGAGCGATTAGAGTAGGTAAAGTAGGGGGAACAATCAAAGAGTTGCATGTGACAGATCAGGTTTTAGTCATTCCCTGCTCCTTATTGCCTGCTGTCGTGTGTGATATGCAAAACAGCTTCTCCAGACACATTACACCTTCACATTACCTGAAAATTGAATTTTATTTGGTGGCCTGCATATAATTTATAGCACTCTTCCAATGCACTTCAGTTCTCATTTAGCTAAAAGTGTGTTCTTTATTTCCTACTGGCAGGGAAACAGAAATAAAACTGAATATTCAGCACCACTTACAGTATATAAGAAACCAGGCTATTGAAGTTTTAAGCTGCTTGGATGTGTTATTGACAAGAACTGTCTATTCTGGAGTTAAGCACACGATGTATTTGATTCCCAGAGGTATCATCTCTCCATTGTAATTAATCAGGGAAAAGGCACTGACTCTGAATAGCAGTACTTGAAGTTATGGGCCACTATTAGCACTCGAAAACTAAATGGTAATTGAACATACCATATGGAGGAGAAACAGGGGTCCAGGCTAAGGACTTGGGATCCAGCCTTGCAGGGCAGAGAGGAAAAAGGGTTTTTTAATTATTCAAGCAGAAGTACTACTTCTGCTAAGCACTTCACTACATGGAAAAATACCCTGTAAATAATTTACGGCTTGTATTGTTGTGTGTGTGTGTGGGGCTGTTGGGATCAGCTCCTGGACCAGCACACGTTGTCCACCCATACATAATAAAGTAGATAATGCTGCTAGTGCAGTATCTCTGTATCAACATGTTACTTGAATACAGAGAAACTGGCTGTGAAAAATTCATTTGGATTATAAAACAAAGATTTGCAATGAGGATTTAGGGTGTGTTTATTTCTCTTCCACCTTAAAGCACAATGCAATGTGCTGTAAAAGATCCTGGGATGTTTACTCAGCGAGCAGAAAGTTAACTGACTATCAGGATCTGTGGAAAAGCCTGGCCAAAAGGCAAAAGGAGCCGTTAAGAAGCAAGACGTAGACAGGAAACTGTGCTAGAGAAGCAACAAAACTTGTGGCTGGCACAAAGTCATGGATGAAAACTAAAATAGCCCTGCATCCCTTCTGCACCAGCATCCCAAAGCACCAGCACCGCCACGACTTTTGGAGGGAGGGTTTGGATTTCCAGCTCCTGTTGGGGAGTGATGCAGTTTATGCTGATTTATGCAGCCCTTGGAGAACATTTAAAGGTGCACCTGTTCTCTTGGCATGTCTTTAGGTCAGATGTGAACTGCTCCTGATAAATACAGCAATGGTGGGGCTCTGGTGTTGTACCCCTGAAGCTGGCACTGGGGATATCCCTCACTTGCAGTGCTCCATGATCTGAATTTTGACTAAGAGAATGTGTTTTAGCTGATGATTTCTCAGCTCTCTTGCAGCCACTTTGCTTTTAATCATGCAGGTTCCTTCTCATGGTTTTCATTTTCTTAGGTCAAATCTGAGGAATTGGAATCTGGTTTTTTTTTTTCTTGGTGCATGTTCTCTGTTTATAAAACTCTTTGAGCTTGATTTATGGGGCAGGTCGTTTGATGCAACCAAACATTTATTTCAATCTTGTCCTTACAGTTTGATCTTTCAAATAAACTCAATTTAGTTTTATTCTTCAAGAAAAATTCATCTCATCTAATAGGCTTTCAAATTTGATAGTTTAAAAAAATGAAAACAGCTTAAATGGTGTTTTCAGGAAAAACTTGTGCCATGTAGGACAGCTAATAGCAGTGTGAATTTCAAAGTCTAATTATAGATGCTATCAACTATGAAATTTATGCTGTTTGTGGGGAATTTAACTGTGCAAATGTATGTTTTAAATGAAAAAAAAACCCAAACAAACCAACCACCTCTGAAAACACTGAGTGGAATTCATTTGGTAGAGGAATCCTGCTTCCAGTGTGGCATTCCATTAATTTCCCTCTCCTGTTAGAGGATGCAGATGAACCAGCTTTCCCTGTACCTTGCAGACTCAAAGGCTTCCAATTTTGGCAATGTTTTCTGATTATATTTATTTAGCAAAGCTATTGCTCCCACAAGTGCAAGTATTGCTGTTCCTTGCATTCTTAATCTGACCAGTTTGGCAGTGCTCGCTGGATTGATGCTGCACCCTCGACTTTTAACTTGTTAAAATTAAAGAATTCCTATAGCAGTGTGAATTGCCATGAACAGCAGAGGCTGCACCAGAGTAGGAGGGGTGGCAGGAGTAACTGGAATTATTACAGCTTATCCAGAATTCGCATGCATCTTCTGGGGTGTGTAACATAAATCAAGAGTAATTAAAAGCGCTCCCAGTCAGGGCTGTATATACCAAGATCTCTGCGAGTTCAGGAGTTAAACCTTTCCCCAAAAACCAAAAAGAAGCTAAAAATTCCTATAAAAAGTCTTCAATGTGAGATTTATACCTTATATATTTGTATTTAAAGCAGGCGAGACTTTGTGGGTGATGTTTAATGTCTTTGAGCTGGAAAGCATGGCCTTCTCTCACTTGTAATTTTGCTAGTCCTTTACACCACAGTTGTAAACTTAAACTTTCCTTAGGAAATGAGTATCAGGGCTATTTTATCTGCAGACTCTTTGGCAATGCTCTGGGTTGTTTTACAGTAAAAGCCCTTTCTGGTGTACGGGTGTGCTAAACACAGTAACACATTTATATTGTGTTATCATGAGAACAAATGCAGTTACAGGGTAGGCTTGGATAACATCAGCACAGATCTCTTACCAAGGTAGAGATGATTTTTGTTGCTTTGCACACATGTAAACATGGCTTTGATGGAATAACAAGAATCAAAAACATTTTTCCCATATCCATCTGTGAGCGACTCCTTGCACTTTAGGTCGATAAAACACTTTGTAAACAAAAACTTATCGAAATAGAAGTTGATGTTAAGAGAAGAAAAACAACAGCAATACTGTTCTGGAGGTGCTCAGATCTTGATTACAGTCCTGTGAAAATGTGGTAAATTATTAAAAAAATTTCAGTTTCAAGAAGAGAAAACAACTTGGTTTCTTCAAATGCATATTTAATGTTCGCATCCTATTCTGTAACACTTTTAATAAATGTACTTTAACAGCTTCCAGTTTATTAAATAGCAAGCTTTGTTTAAATTGTGTGTTACAGCAGAAGTACTGACTACCTTTTACATGTACAGTTGCATTTTTTGTCCTTTATTTCCTATTTATGTGAAGTGAACAACTGTGGAGCACAATGTGTCCATCAGTAATGATGAGAATATGTATCCCTGTCACTAATGATATGGAGTTTCCTTTACAACGCTTGTGCTTTCGCCTAAATTTTACTTTTATGGACTAGGTTTTGTTCTCCTTGAGAGTACATTATAAATCAATACGATGCATTTTACAGCAAAAGGAAAACATTGAGTATGTGGAGTACTCTTTGGGAGGGTTTTATATTTTATTGAACCCTTGAAAAGTTGCAGAGTGTCATGCTTGGAGTAAGAGAAACTTGGCTTTCCATTGATGCTGGCTTGTGATTATGGTTTATCACCTTCAGTGGCAATTTATTGCAGATCCGGGTATCTGTATTTCACTAACGCGTGGGGAATGTTTATCGGAGCGAGCTCTCCTCTGCAGCAGCCATGGCAAACACTGGCCTGAGAACTGATCAATATGTATGGAAAACCAGAGAAATTGGCTTCTGCAGGACCCTTCAGGGTGAAATCTTAACCCATTGGAGGGTGTGGGAGTTGTGGGTTGGGCTCTAAGGAGCTGATGGTGTTTCCGTTGTTGGGGAGCACAGCCAGTGCTCAGTGCTCACACCGTGGCAGTGCCTGAGGCCCCTTCCAAAATCCTGCAGGACAGCCCAGATCTTTAGAAAGAAACCTTGGGGATGCAGATAAACCCAAAAACCAAAAAGAACCCTGGTTCTGGATGCACCTCCTCTCCCACACAGCTCCCAGCTCTGTCTGCTGCTTTAGTCCTGTCCCCCAGGCTATCCAAGGTCTTACTCTGGTTCTCATTCAGTTGAGTAGGAAACAAAAAAAAGATATTACTGTTCTTGATGTTTTTGAAACACGATGTGCATGCCCTGAAGGGGAGAAGAAATAAATAATTCAGGCACCAGAAAAATTAAAACATCTAAATGAAGCCAAAATCCCAAATCACAGCAAAATACTTTGATTGGTTATTTCCTCTTCTTACTTCCCTGTGATGATTTTTTTTTTTTTTAGCCACCAGTAAGTCTGTCAAATCAAAGTGTTTTTTTAAAGGAAATATTTACAGCAGTGTTTTCTTTTAGGGATCATATATTCTAAAATTGGAAAAGAATCCCTTTTATCTGTGTGGTTAAAGACAGTTCAGCAGTGGTAGGATATTTTGTTTCAGCCAGGTGACACATTGCCTCGCTGGCTGATGAGGTTCAACCTTTGATTGAATCGTTGACCTTACCCTCTGAAACATCTGCTGTATTAAAAACCTGTGTTGTTCTGTTTCCTGTTGCTCTCTCATAAAAGGATGCAAGTGGAGAAGCAGGGGAAGCAGGATCCAAAAACTTTTGCAATTGCAACTCTTCCTGGGACACTAATGTCACTGAAAAGTAATCAATTTATATGTTTTCCATGTTATTTATTCAGTCTGGCTCCTGGGGCAGTGTGGTCTTGGGGACTGATCCTGTGGGTGTTGACTTCTGCATTGCAGTTAGGTGGAAAACACTTTGGACATGGACACATTTATGTTTTTTCATGTGGACTTGGAGTTTCTCCTTTCATGCAATTGTCATTTTTACTACTGTTTCATTCTATGTCTGTCTCAAAAGAGAGCGGGAAAATGCAGAATCCCTTAATCTGAAGCAGGTTCCTGCCTGGGTGGCTCTGGAGCCATCAGCATCAGTAGGAGGATGATCCTCTTCAGAGGGAGAAGAGTTGATAGGAGAGGAATTCTGCAACATGTTGGAAACAGTTCAGTAGCAAAGCAGTTCATTTACACCTTGTCCTGGGAAAAAAAGCAAGTTCTTTTCTTTAAAATATTTGTTAATCTAGATAAATCAAATTGTTTTCAAGCAGAGTCTTCCATAGGAAGGAGAAGTTGGCTTTTCATGGAAAAATCAAACTTTTAGAAGCTTTGGTTGCTGCTTGAGTGGAGCCTTGTGTTTCAATGCCGAACACTTGTCGGGCTGTAGTTGCAAATCTTTTGCCATTAATGTCACCTGACTCAGAGGTGAATACAGGTATCCCTGTGCCATCCCCACTGCCTTGCAGTCTGTATGAGGTCTGGGATGGTTGGTTGATGGGAAGTGGAGGCCCTCAGCAGTGGAAGAGTCTGTGTTACTCCTCTCACATGCACAGAGCGCTCAGGGCTCTGCTGTGCAGTACCACAAAGTAGCTGCATGTGAAAAGACACCTAAATGAAATCCAGGCTCACTGTTTCTCTCATTAGCTTCATTTCCAAGGATGCTTTTTTAGTGGAATAAACGCTTCAAAAGGTTGCAAAGCTGGGTTCATCTCCAGTACTCTCTTGGAAGCAGTGGTGCTGTTTTAAGGATCATCAGGCATAATCTGCTGTTTGGTGCTCAGACTTGCACAGCTGTTACTTAGGGCTGGTTGAGAGATGACAGGCTGTCAGAGCTGGTCGGGAAGGAGCTTCAAGGAGCCATTGTTCTTTCAAATTAAAACATTTAAACATTTAAATCCAAAGCCAGGACTGCAGGCTCATTTTAATTATTCCTTTTGTCTTGTGGAAATACTTTCCTACTGATGATCACACAGCTGTCACACATACATTACCTTTAGTCAGGATACATGACAGTGCTTTCCTATTAGCTGTCATTGTTTTACAAGGAAAACTAAAAACCACTAAGGCAGATATATTAATTTCAAAAGAAGACACTGCTGGTGAAGTTATTAAAATAAAAATATCTGAAGACTCAAATTCATCTGATTTATTGCAAAGGTCTGCTCTGTTGCCTCGTGGCAGCTGAGGGGACAGGATTTTTCTTTTGGCTGTGTTACGGAGATGTCGTTGCTGTCTGATCCCACTCCCATCAAGGTTGAGGAGCCCTACTCAGAGTGGCTGATCGTGTGTTAGTCATTCCTCCTTTGTGAATCAGTTCTGTAACAGATAAGTTCATTACTTCTCTGCCACTCTCCTGTATTACTATGATTAATGGATTCTTTGGGAAAAACTTCAGGTAGTGTTGTTTTAGCTTAACATCTGCTTAACTCTGGCTTCTGAGCTGCTGAGTTTAGTTCTAAGACTTAAAAACCTACCTGTTGCTACAGTTAGGCATGATTCAAAGTATTTTGTCTTTTTCTGAGTAGATTAAATAGATGCTTTTTTAATTGTTTCCCTAGGAGATGTTTCAGTAGGTAATCCTGGCGTCTGATGCAGCAGGAATGTTGATTTTTGTGAATATTTTGTTATTTGTTATGAGACATTGCACAAAATAGAAAATCAAGAGTTCTATACACAAAGGCAGGCTGGAGCTATTTGTCATTTACTGTCCAGCCAGGTACAGTTAATTACGTGTGCTTTTTTCATATCTAATTTCCCAAAATATATAATGTCATTTTATTTTCATTTGTATTTGCTACATTGGTTTGGAAATAAATGAATGCAGTATGTTTTCTGAGAGTTTCAGAGTATTTTAAAAAGGGCAAACAAAATTGATTTAATCACAGATATTGTTAAAAGCTCCATTTTAATGGAATGTGCTGTGATTGCTGCTGCGAACAGCAGAGTTTCATTTTTGAAGTTGTTATTCAAAGAGAATATGCATGTCCTGAGAATGAACTACAAAACAAAAATCAGCCCAACAACTAACAAGTCAGAGGAGGAAAATGTTGTGTGGAAATAGTTTTATATAAGAACATTGGAGCATCTGAAACAGCTTTCCTGCCCCATAATTCATATGATAAAATCATTAGGAAACACGAGCCTTCAGACTCCTTTCAGTTTACTTAAAGTTAAGTCTGAGGGAGAGGAGATGATGACTTTTCCTGAGAATCACCGAGTTCAAATAGAAACCTTCTGATCCCTCGTAATTTGCTTTTCACTGTGGATGTGACACGTGGAGTGGTTGTCACTAACAGCTTAAGAGGCCTGGCAGAGCAGTGGTGGGAGCTGTGTGCTGATGGATTGCTTTATTGCAGTGCAGTGTTTGTGCCTCACATGCTCCAGGAGGGAACGGCCCCAGCCCTGGGGTTCCTCGGGAAGCTTCGGCACAGGAGGAGGTGTGTGCCGAGAGCAGGGAGGCATGGGGTTGACAAAGGTCGTGCTTGATGTCTACAGGTAGACGCCATCAGACTGGGCGAAAAGGAAATAATTAAAGCTTTTAATATCCTATATTACAAGTTTCCACTCTAGCCTCATTATCCAGGACAAGCTGCACTATGACAGGGACCATTTCCCACTTCCTTTCTTTTCCCCCATTACGTTAAATGAGTTGGAGAACACGAACAGCTCTTTATGTAACAACTGTTCTGTCCCACAGTGTTTTCATGGCCTAGGCTTTGTTTTCCCAGACCAGTCAGTAGGAGTTGTATTTGTTAATCCTAATTCCAGATTTTTTTTTAAAAATTATTTTTATGCACAACATTCCCCCTTGCTCCTCTGTAGGTGAGATTTCTAAGGAATTCTGCTTTGAGCATGAGAGGCAGCCAGTGAGGACTCTGCTAGGGCTGTGTGCAAGAGGAGTCATGCTTGTAATCCTAAAATTAGACCCCAGTTCTTTATCCAGCTGGAGCACCCAACCTTGCAATGCCTACAAAGCCAGCTCATGTGGTCAAGCTGGAGCCTGTGTTGATAGGGAAGGATTTTGGGATTGGGAAGTTCCCAGTTCAGTTTGACTTTGTTGTCTGCAGCAGGGTCCATCAGGGTCTCCAAGCAGCAGCACGAGCGAGACCATCATGTTTTGAGCTTGTGCAAAAAGTACGGGAGAGAATGAACAGACAACTTCATGTGCACTGAGATGGTTTTCCTGGGATGACAGAGAGAGCAAAGTATAAACAAATGCTAAGATTCCTTTTCTTAAACGTGAACATTGGGTGGTTTGTGGGTGTAAAGTCAAAGTGAGTCCGAAAAAAACCACATTTGGATTATGGCCAATGCTGAAACATTTTTAGCTAAATGTCTGGAGTAAGGGTGCAGCATAAGTGGCTGCTAGAGACCGTGATCAAATCCCTGCTGGGCACTCCAGCCCTTACTCAGCGTGGACAACAAGGGGGTGATTTAATTTGTGTAGGTATTGTTGCTTATCATCATCGTGACTTCCAGTAGACTCTGATTTCTTTTCATATCTTTTCATAAAAATAAAAGAGATTTAAAGAATAGTGCTGTTAGAGGGATAACATGTATGGCTTTGAGCATCTTCTGCCAACGTGAACTTGAGGTGCTTAACGAACCACAGAAGTCAGATATTACAAGGGCTCTTCATTGGTAGGATCATTATTCTTTTAGTGGTGTTCAAGAAAAAAAAATTGAAGAAACTACAGTGTAAGGGTAAAGAAACCCTGTTTTCTATTCAAGTGAGGGTTTGGAAATCATTGGTTATTTCTCTGGGTTTGATTTTCATAACTGCTGAGATGGGAGCATTAACAGGTGTTGCAGGGCAGAGCAAGCAGAGTGCATTTTCATTTTATGTTCTTACAAAGCATGTGTATCAGAATTGACATCCACTTCTTGCATACAGATGCATTCTCTTTTTTTTTCCTTGTGGAAACACTTGCATAAAAAAGGGAAGACTTCTGTCATAATGCATGTTCTGAATTGTCTAATACCAATGTACTTGTAAGTGTTGAATCTTCCCTGGGCAGTGCTGGTGTGAATTTTAATATAATTTTCTTCTGACACTTGTTTTGGCTTTGTTTTGCTGCTGGGATGCTACTTCTTGTGTGAGGGCACTGACATCTGCATTGGATGTTAAGTTTCTGTCTCCTGTATGTGGAAATGTCGGTGTATCTGCAAATGTTCATCAAATTCTGAGTCTATATTAAGCAAGGAAATGAATATATGCAAATGAAACTTTGAGAAATAACCATGTCAGTTTATAATAAATCGCTAAATACCACAAAGAAATCAAGAAACACAGTCAACTTAGCTAAAACCCAACCTGAGTATATTAAAATATGCTATGCAATTAAAATGTCACTGTAACATGAGAGAATATTAGTGATTTATATCTTATACACAGGGCAGGATTCTGACTTGGGAGGTAATCCAAGAAGCTCACTTCGAGACCTGACCTTCCACTGAAATACATCTCGTGTTTTGCTCTGATAGGGACCCTCTGACATAAAAGAGGGTGGAATGATAAATTCATGTTTTGCTATTTTCTTGTTACATGTTGGTGCAATTCTTGGCTGCCCATGACATGCTTCAGGTTCACACAGGCAGGCTACAGGCAGATGCAAATGAGGAAGAAGCTTTCTTAATCTGAGCTAAAACATCTCACTTCTGCATTGAAATCCCTCTGGAATTCCAGCACTGAAGTCTCCTCCTCTGGCTGCCAGTTCTGCTGAGTTGTGCAAAGGCTTTGTGATGTACACAAATGGTCACTGGGGACTACAGTAGATCTTTTGACCTAAGGCAAATAGAATTTAATCTCTGGCCCTTGGAGGTTTCCTTTTTAGTTAGAGTGGCTCCTGTGTTCCATCAGTGCCTCCTGATCGTGGGGAAATGGGCTCACCTTCGCCGTGTGTGCCAAGTGACTTGGATGGAGCACATCCGGACATGCCCAGGGATGGGTTGTTCTTTTGTTGGTGTTTTACAGCGTGGAGGAGGAAGTACTTAACTGTGCATAATCCCATCCTTTCAAAATTTCTTGACATTAACTATGGCAGCTATTTTTGCAACTGTTGACCAAGTCCTGACTGAGTAAAGATTTACACAAATGTTCAGCCCTATGCACTGACTGCTCACATTAACCCATGCGGGTAAATTAATGATACAAAAAGGTAGCGCTGGTGCCACTTGTGAAGCATCATTTGATGCTTGTCCCCAAGCAGTCCAACTGCTTTCACTGCACATTTTAGTGACTGGGTCCACAGGAGAGAGATAATGCACTTGAAAATATATTCCTTTTTAACTGGGATGTAAGAATAGGAACTTTTTTTTTATGTGCATCTATAATTTTGTAGGAGATCCAAGCTTAGAGTAGTTAAACTTGTAATACGCAGTGAGAATTGTTTATATGCACATACATTGAGCTAAAATCTGAGTGCCAAAAATATGAAACAAATTGCTTCAATTGCCACTAAAATGGCTGGGAAGATACTGCATGACAAATTCCTTTCTTTTCATGCAGGGTGCCCTCCTACAAGTTGTGTACAGGGTCAGTTCCCATCTTGGCTATCCCACTTCAGGCTCTGAAGGGGGAAAAGCCCTAAATGAATTGCCCAAAGGCAGAGTTTATATGCTGGTAACCACGACGGATTCTGCACTAAGCAATTAGTTGTTGCCACCATTCACTTTTCTGCTTTTAGCTGAGCCTTTCTCACATCTTTCCAGAGGTTAACAGCATCTCCAGATCGTTTCTTTTGTCCCCAACAAGGTGTAAGCCACGGGGATCTGTCTCCATGGGAAACATTTTTATTCAAATAATCACGCAGCATTGCACTACATGAAAGCTGGGGCTTATGCAGGGCTGGGATGTCTCTGGTAATGACTGCTACATAATAGGGCCACCTGGTGATTTGTGTGCTGCATTGCTCGGTAGGAACTGGAGTTCGGGAGCTACTTTGGGCTCTGGCTGACAGGGAACACGCTGGGCAGGTGTGTTCAGCTCATTTGCTTTGTCTCTGAGTGAGGTCGTGCTGACCAAGCAGCACTTTGAATTTTCCTTACCTGCTGGCAGATGTAGCAGCTGTGAGGAGGAGGGAGAGTCATTCCACAGGAAACTGTGCAGGGTAGATGGATCCTGGAAGCTTCGTGGAAATGAAGAGCCAGCACAATAGCTGGATGTGTTTTTCCCATGCAGCACTTAACGGGAAGGTTATTGCACCTAATCCCGTTTACAGTTTCTGTTGGTTGTCCCTTGTATTCCTGCATCCAGGGGAAGGTACAGGAATGAGTGCTGCTGCCTGTGAATAAATGCATTCAAATGGTATCTTTTTTTTTTTTTTTTTAATTAGAGGCTGTATTTTGATAGGTGTTGATCTGCATACATTTCTTTCCAGAGTTCATAATGCTAAATATGAGTTTTAATTACTCTGCTTATCTCCCATCATCAGTCGTGTGCTCTCTGTTCGTGCAGCAAACCCCACGGTCGCCTTGTGCCGACAACACTGCGGAGAGCAGAGCAGACATGAAAAGAAGCACATCAGAGCAACATTATCAATTTATACCAGCTGAGAATCAGGCTCAGAAAGCAAACTCGAGAACAGTGGCTTTCTAGTATTGGAAACATGTTCTTACACTGAAACTAGCTTTGCTTTGTTAAAACCCCCCACCTTTCTGCCATTGCATCTGGTCAAATTATGCCAAATAGGTGAAGTTGTCTTAAAAATAGTAATATTTCTGCAGAAGTGACTTTTTTTTTTTCTGCCTCTCTGCTGCGTGGTGCCTTGAAGATCTGCTGATCAACAGGGAAAGTCTCTCTAAGCTATGGGACTATGCCTCTTCCGGAGTTTGGGAACAGGATACCAAAATATTTACCTTGTACTAGGAATGAGCTTGGTTGAGGTCCTGTACCTGTACACTTACATCTTGTGTCAGCCAGGACACATTCCCATTTCTCATGGGCGTGCTGTAAATGGAAGATAGCTTTTCTTTCTATAGGAATATGTCTAAGAGAAAAAGATGAAGTATTTGTGAGCATTCAGCAAGTAAAGCTGTGGGATCTGTGGATTCTCTTAGAGTACACACCTACAGCAGTTCCCAAAGCTGTGCTTTCTGATTGCTGTGGGAATAATCCCTAAAGGAGCAAAGCCTTCAGGATTTACCCAACTTGTAGGAACTTTTGAGCAATTTTTTTTAAAGCAAAAAAAAAGAAAAAGTATTTTTCAGAATTCCTTTATGTCGTAACCAGAGGATAAAATAGAGCATGCAAAATTCACCACAGCTGAATTAACAGGAGAGGAGGTTGTTATACTTAAGCTGTGCATTTTTCTGTAATAAGTGGGTTTCATAGAGAGAATGTTCCTTCTCGAGGAGAAAATCTCTTAATTGGCAGTTATGTGGGGTTAATGAACTACTTAAAGTACAGAGGGGAAAAAAGTGGGGAGGGGGATGGGGAAACAACCCCAAGTGTCAGAATGCTGAGTGTCAGAACTCGGCAAATCCGTTATCAGAGAGAGCTTTAACCAAGCTCTGATGAGATGAGACTGGCCCTGGAGAAGGCCCTTCCCAGCAGGAATGCTCGGGGAGCGGGGAGGCTGCAGATCAGAGCCGTTGCCTACGAAATGAATGCTCAAGGCAGAGCCAGTCATATTAAGGAGGCTGTAAGAACACAAATCTTAAATAAATAAAAGGCACGGGGTGCAGATCTGGAAGGAGATGGTAGATCTGATTATTTTCTTTATTTTTTTTTCTCTCCAAGTGCTGCTGTGGGGAAATTGGAACAATCTCAGTTTGTGTTATTTCTGCATTTGTGAGGTTGTTCACTTAACCTGTGCAGTGACCTGGAATACTCAATGCCACTGAGACAGAAAGAGTAACTGAGAGACTTGTGATTTCAAGGAGGAATTTTATTGAACAGTAGCAGATTTACTTTACACTTCAGTAGTAAGTGATAAGAGAGGAATTATTCAACATGCTTTCTTATTTCAGCCCTGGGAGGTGGTGAAAATTTTGAGGGCACAGAACATAGTGCCTCATATCATGAAAGTGAAAACTGTTTTAAAATTAAGATGAGAAGTGCCACGTTTCATAGATGTCGCTTAAGTTCCTCTAGCGTTCCTCTGAACTCAAAGTTTTTAAGTCATGGTAATGCCTTTTGACAAGACATTTCAACAAGAGCAGAATGCTGAACTGATTAAGAGACTAAAACTGAAATTTACTTAGAAATTTCAGAGGGTAACGGTTTTGGCAATATGCATAAACACTAGTTATGATGTGTCAGTCTGTATTAGACCCTGCTTTTCCTGTCTTTCCATAGGCAGATGTTGCTTTTTTCACTTTATAGGTTTGTTAAGGATTTTGGTCTGCCTTTTTCGCACCCTCAGGCTTCCCATCAACCCGACCACAAAACGCATGTCATATAGGATTCACCTTTTCCTGTTAGATTAGATACTCCTGAATGGTCAGCTGGAAGCTTTTTTTCCCCCCCCTCTGGTTTGGTTGTTTTTTGGGTTTGTTTTTTGAGGATGGGGAGGGGTTTGAAGAGGGGCTGGGAAGCTGAATAGACTCGATGATTGGAATTTGACTTCATAGCTGATAAACATGAAGAAAACAAACAGAACCAGACTTACAGCGAGATAATCCCTCTGACAATTAAAACAAGACTGATTTGGGAAAACATACACACCCAAAAGTGCCATTTATGCACTGGGTACTTCACGTGGTGTTCTGTGCCCATATAATTGATGATAGTTCTCTGTGTAGCTCTGTGCATGCAGGAGGTAATTTATATTGAATTGTGGAATTCAAATCAGCTTTCTGCAATTCAACATGGAGTTCATACACAGAGTGCTTTTGGTTTTTTGCTCAGAGATGAAGCATGATGAAAATGTTTTTTTGTTAAGGAACGGTGACATCCTAAATAGACCTTCAGTAAGACACAAAAATATCGCTGTGATTTAACCAATTTACTTGTTAAAGGGAGAAAATTGGGTAATCTCCTTTTGGCAAATCTGTTCTAGGTTCTGTGCTGACACTGCTTTGAGAGCATACACGCTTCAGGTTGTTCAAATGAACTCTTGGCTCAAATACCCACTTGGTTCATCGGGCTCCAGTCTGCCTTTGCAGGCAGTGTAACTTCTGGGAGAGGTGTGCCATCAGTCGTGCCAAATGTGTGCCTCCTGGTCCTGGGGACGTGTGAGCCTCCTGTTTGAACAGCCTGGATGTATTTCAGTGTTTTCTAAAGATGTTTACAGAAAGAAAACGTTAAAGGTTGATGGTTTTCGTCTTTTGGGTATTAAGCATACTGCATATTTTTTGTCAATATAATGTTCTCATACCAATAAGACATTTTATCTGGCATTGCCAGGTGTGTCTGTCTTTCACGAAGAATCCCATGAATGTCTTGCATGCACATCTTTGTATACAAATTCAGAAGCTGAGAATGGCATTTGTTAAACACACATCTTTTCTACCCACTGTTCTTTCCAGTTTCTGAAAGACTAAATATACATGTTCTTTGTTAATCCAAAAATGAGTAAAGTTTTGAATACATATAAATATATACATGTGCTCAGGGTAGAAGTGAACAATTCTATAAGAAGTAGATTAATTTTTTTCAAAATTCCATGTACCCTCTGTGCTTATTTGTTGGCTTTATCTGCAGGGGAGTTAGCTAGCCTAGGTGAGACAGCTGCCAGGGTTTGGGCACAGTTTTTTGGAGCTGAGGGAGTCTAATTTGAACCTTATAGAGCAGCACTGAACATTGTAGTAACATGCTGTGATTCAGTGCATATCAGTTCATAACTACCTCTGAGAAACCACTCTGAGTATGAATTAAACAATACTCTTAAAATGTTTTATTATATTTAGTTCTCTACAGTGCGTACTGCTGGCAAAGGTTAATTGGTTTGTGTAATGCCCGAAATTATAGTCCTTGATACATCTGCTAGTCTGAGTTAGCACAAGAACTGCAAGATCTTTGCTAAGGATCTAATAGCTAATTTGAATGCCTCAACCCTCAAAAGAAGTGCAGAATAACTCTGAGTGTAATCAGAGTTCTCTCTAGAGCAGAACTGGACAGTGGATCCAAACTAGGTCGGTTTTCCATGACACAGATTTTCATCCAGTGGAGACAGAGCTGCTACCAAAGTAGTTTTGCTAAGAACAAAGTCCCCAACTTAAGAAACTTGGGAACACAGCAGAAAAGAATGGTACTTTCATCCAGGTCATGCATTTTTACATTTTTCCCTATTTAATGTGCTAAAGCCTGGAGATGTAAAATTTGGTGCATGTATTAGGCAAGTCTTTGGAGTTACTGTAGGTCTTCAAAACACGAGGGGTTTGGGTTCAGTGGTTTTTATTTTTTTATTTTAACACTCCTTTACATCTAAAGGTTGTGCTTCCAAGTCCCCACTGGAATCCAAGAGAAACTTTGATCATAGACATGGAACACTGGCAGGGTGTATGCTGAGGGAGCAGAGTGGGCGTTCTCTTGCAGGGCACAGAAGTGAATGCCTGAGAATAATATTCAGGGGACAGGCTTTTTTTGGTCTTGTTTAAGTGGGAAAACCCAGCATGCTGGCCTCCAAATTTTAATACCTTTAGGTAAAAGTTAATAATGTATATGTATGGAATACACTGGGGTGCTCTCCTGTCTGCTTATCTGACAGAGCTGAGATCAGAGTGCTTGCAGTTACCTCTGCTGGTCTGAGGACCCTTCTAAATTAGGGCAATAATTCTGCTTTTTCTTCAAGAAGAGTTTTCAGCTGCTCCTGGGGAGCTGCACTGCTCTAGGTTGAGGCACAGTTGTGACCTGGTTGCTTTTACCATCATGCCTTACTCTTGAACACAGCTTTAATGTGCTGCAGCAGCTGGTGACTTGCTCTCAATTTAGGACCTGCTTCTTCTAATGGCTCTTGTGGCCAGTTTCAGATGGGGTTTCTGAGCTGGGGTAGCACTGGGAATAGGCCTGTGGGCAGTTCATTGAGAATGCTCAGCTTTTATAGAAGTCTTCTAAGTATTGTACGTGTCTGCATTCTTCCTTTCCAAGTTTAAATGGCACCAAGCTTGGGCTTGCTACCTCCTGTGAGGGAGTAGATGCTCTCCTCTGAGTTTCGTGTGCTTCTCTACCGAACAGAAGGCTTCTTTCAGAACTGAATGAGGGTACAAAGCAGCACAATGTGCAGGGCTCGTTCAAGTGCTGAGATAGCATCAGAACACAGCTAAAGACTCCTGGCGCTGCCCAGGCATGAATGAAGCTATTAAAGGAAAAGTGTCCAAGTGTGACTGCCTTTGATCCAAGGTTGGGGAGATCTGGTGGAACTGACAGCCATTTAATAAGAAGCAATCATGTTTGATTCCACCTGGCTCTTTCTTGGCTTCTTTTATCTTAAGTAATTTAGAAAAGAATTATACGAGTAACAAGTATGCACTTAGCAGTGGTTAACATAACCTCAAAGGCATGGGTCACTGTTTGTAGAGCTACAAGCTCAAAAAGAAACTTGAACTGTCACTTGAACTGTGCATTTTAGTACTGCATAAAATTTCCTAATATAAGATGGGAATTAAGATTTACTGTAATTTAGGCTTTGGTCCACTTTTGGAGCTGTTTGTTTGCCCTGGTCTCAAGAGCCACATCTTCTCAATCAAGGAGTGCCATAGCATTGAATTGATTTTTCTGCTCTGGATGGGGTATTTATTCCTAATAACTTTTAGGCAAAGAGTCACCTGCTGCAATTGATGTGATACACACACCTAGTGCTGACTGTCTGCAAATCTGTACTTAAAGGCACCTTTAGGCAGTACTTTTATAGTGAAAAGAACTTAACTGGGCAAAATGTGCTAATCTTTCCTGAACCAGGGAAATGACTTCATTATTCTCCCCATCCTCATGCCATCATTATGATCTAGTGTTTTCCCTTCATAAATGAGAACAGTAGCCTTGCCTCTGACCTCCATTAATGTGCATCATAAAAGCTGCCTTTATAGTATGCTCCTCGGGAAGACCTCATTCCCTTGCAACCTGTTCTTCGGTGACAGTTCAGGGGAATGTTATGGATTCCCATGAAACTTATCAAATGGATGTGATAACCCCGTTGTCAGAGGCTGCCTGAGCCATTATTAAGCCCATATTGGATAGTCCATTTGTTATTATATAAACTCTTTAAAATAATATTATTGGAAATCAGTTGGGTAAAGTCAAATGCTGCTGGGTCCTGTTGTAATAGGCGAAACATGCAACTCTCAGAGCTGGGATTTGGAGAGAAAGAAGCTTTGGTCATAAGCAGAACAGGATGAAAATGTTCAGCTGTTGTGGTGTGTTGTAGTAGGTACTGGTCCATCCCTGAGTATCTAAAAAGGAGGAAATCCAAACAGAAATGCTGCTTGTATGGAGCAACATCGCTTCATGACTGCATGTCTTTGAAGTGATGGACACAGCTTGTTTCTACTTCCAGCTGCATAATTTTGTAGCTATTTCCATATCATTTAGTGTTGCAGGACTTCATGGAGCAGTGAAACAAGAAGCAAGCCTGTACAGAGCAAAACCTGACACAAAACGCAGACAAAGGGTCTGGACTGTACATGCATTCAGAATAAGAATCTGAATTTTTGCTTCAGCTGTAACTTGTTGAAAGAGTTGGCAAAGCTAATAAAGCACTTAATGGGTGGTGTGCTGTGTGGAGCATTTCCTATCGTTGCCATTTTAGTTTTTTCCATGAATATGGTGTCAGTTATTACCTAACTACATATAACCTTGGGAAAATCACGTTATAAGCTGTCCCCAGTTTTTCTAATATGGGAAATAAATTCTTTCACAGAAATGTTGTGAAATAACTTTATATATATACATATATACACACACAGAGCAGTTAAAATGGTATAAAACACATGTTCTCTTGGCACAATTTATTTTCTGAGAACAGAAGGAAGCAGTGTGAGTAATGAATCAGGGATTGTATTGACCTGACTGTCACTGTGACGACCTATTAAAATCTAGGATGTTTTATCATTCTCTTAAATTGGATTCAAAATCTATATGTAGCTAAGGATACAGTTATTAAATATTGTGCTGGTAATGCTCGTATATGTGAACAACAAATGTGTTGGAGATCACAGAACCATGAAGATGTTGAGGCTGGAAGTCACCTGTGGAAATCATGTGGTTTCTTCTTACCTTTCAGTGGGGCTTCCTGTTTGCACCTGTCATGGTTTAGCCACGTCCCCTGCAGTGGGATGGGGGACAGAATGGGAAAGAAAACCTGTGGGTAAAGGCAGTTTAATGGGGAAGGTGAGGAACTCATTAAGCACTTCCCATAGGGAGGTACTCAGCCATCCTCAGGAAAGCAGGGCTGCATCTCGTGTGACGGTGGCTGGGGAAGGCAGATGCCCCCAGCCCAATTCTGAGCATCCCCTCTTCTCCCCCTGCCCCAGCTCTGTATGCTGAGCATGAGGCCACAGGGTCTGAAATACCCCTTGGGTCAGTTGGGCTCAGCTGTCCCCGCTGTGTCCCCCCAAACTCCTCGTGTGCCCCCAGCCCCCTCGCTGGCGGGGTGAGGAGCAGAGAAGGCCTCAGTGCTGTCAGCCCAGCTCAGCACTGACTGAAACGTCCCTGCGTGATCAACAATGCTTTCAGCACAACTCCAAACCACAGCCCATAGCTTATCTGGAAAAAAATCCACCACCCCGGCCCAAACCAGCACCGTGCCCATCCCCTCCTGCCCTGGCACTGGGTGGGGAGCATCCTTGGCCATGGAACCATGGGGGTGCAGCCTGGGATGCTGAGAGTCCTTGGGTGTGCTGAGGACAGCACTCACCTCTTTTAAGCTGTGTTTTGCTGTTTCCACTCTTCTAATCCATTCTTTCCTCCAGACAGTTCTAGTCGTAGACCAGTTACGTTGGCTGGCCTGGGCTGTCAATATTAAGTATCAAGACACTGGTAATAGTAACTTTTCCACTAAGCTCTGCATTTCTTGGAGGAGATTTTCTATTGTGGCAGAAGTGCCGGGCATGGCAAATCCTGCTTGGGTAAGGCAGAATGAAGTTACTGTGGAGTAAATCTCATTTAATGCTTTGAAATGTAAGAGCACATTCCTATTTTGATACATATGGACAATAAATCAGGTCTCATGAAGCCGTTATCTGTCTAAGAATAGCAAAGTATAAAGAGAAACAAAATGAATTCATATTGCATATAGATTTAAGTGTTAGCCCTCTCTGATATCCAGGATCTTTTTTTCTTTCACAGTGAAATGACTTCTCACAATTGCACAATAATCGGTTATTATTTTAGAAGGTCAGCAATGCTGCTTACAGCTCGTGAAGGTACTGACTTGATATGTTCACTTCTATTCCACAGGCCTGCTTTATGCTTTCCCTCAGAAAATTCTGGGGGCAAGAACAATTTCTCCTTGGCTATCTAAATACACTGGGCACGTTTTTTAAATTTTTATTGGTAACACAAGCAACACTTTTTGCTTAGCTGTGCCAAATATCTGTTGCTCATCTAAATAGGAAATTTCTCCTTTATTAAAGCACTTGAAAGAACTTGTCTTGGTTGATTCCAAGCTCAGTAGCAGCTGTGGTGGACTCCGTGGCATATGCTGCCCCAGGATGGTGTCAGGCCCATGTGCTGAGCTTGATTTTAGCACCGTCTGGAATTTGCATCGTGCCCATGATAGCCTTCAGCTGAGGTGCTATTTTCATCCTGAAAACAGGGATCGAGTTAGATGCTGATTTTTCCAAAGGAGCGAGCTAAATCTAAGTTTATATGTACTTAAATTCCCATTATTTGAGTTGGCTGACTGCTTTACTAAGTATTTAAAAGTCCCGCTAACGCAGGGTGTTCAGTAGTTTGCAGCTACAAACACTTGGATGCTGATGCCACGGTAACCAGGCCCGTTTGGGTACCTTGCTTGGCAAGATCTTTGTAGGTCTTTTCTCCTGGGCTCTGCTTTATATAGTTAACATAGAAAGCAGAACACAAAAGAAAAGATTTCACAAAATTAACATCTCCTGTTAACAGTAGGGCAGGGATGCGTTGTCCTCCATGGCATCATCTGCTGCTGACATTCCAGTAGTTCTAATTACTTTAATGACTCCCACTGGTCCCCTCTGTAACTGCTGGATGATGCCTGAGGACACTCTTCCGAGGTGGGAGAATAAAGCCAGGGAGCAACCAGAGAGTGAAACTCTCTTCTTGCTGGCAAAAAATTGTTCTCTGGGAGGTCTGTGGAGTTAACAGGCCAGGCGCTTCCCTCTTTGCCAGTCTCTTTTCTCATGCTGCTTTTAGAGAGTGCTTGTACCTTGGAATTACTTTAGATTCCAGAATCAATGCAAACTCTTTGCTGCCTTCTGTTTGTTTGTTTTACATATATATATATATATAAAATTTTTAATTTTTTTTTAAGCAACTCTAGTTTGCTTGGGATATATTTTTTTGGTGGAGTTTGGCTGTGAAGTTTTCCTGTCAAATCCTGTAAAATGTCTTGATAGTTACCAGTCTCCATTTTTCATCCCATTTTTATATGGTGAGCTACAAACATGCAAGATTATTTGATCGTTGCATCTGGTGGGAGAAGATTGACATGTTTTCTTGGGATCACAGGCTGGGTTTTGACTTTCTCCCTTTTTGCAGTCTTAGACAGTGCTCACTTTCTTGATATGCACTTCCATAATGGACTTGTACGTTATTACTGGTGTTCTTTGATACAAAAGAAATTCAATACCTCTGGGGCTATAAATATCATTGATTCACTCCAAATAGAGAAAGATACTGTAATATTTTTTAGATTATTAAGACTTTTCCATTTTCTCTCTGATGGGGAAGAGTTATGAATTTGGTAATCATTATGCCCTAGGTAACTCTCTTTAAAACATAATTATGATTGTTTCCAACATTTAATTCTTTTTCTCTTTCAAAATATTATTTTTAATGCCTTGAGTGGATTTTTTGTTTACTGTTTCAAAGAATTGCTCCTGTTGCTTGTGTTGCAACAGAGGAGCCTTAGTAGCAGAATAGCAGATTATATTTCTCACCTACAAAGCTTTAATGGAATTATTGAGCATTTCAAGATGTTGCAGTAGGAATCCAAGCTTGAAATAAATGTATGGATTTTTTTACCCTACTGAATGACAAAAAATCTCAGTCTTTTCTGTGTGGAATTCAGTTTCTTGGCCAGCTCGTTTTAGAAAAACGAGGAAAATGTAGAGAAAATAAGGGAGAAAAAAAGTTTTGTGAAGATGCTGGCTTGAATCTTATTAAAATAGCTGTTGCTTGTATAAGTGATGTAAAAGTGTATGAAATCTTATAATTATTCCTTGTGTTTATTCATCAGTCACTAATACATACTGAGATAAAATTAAGGGAGAAGTTGTGTATATGCATGCACATAAATTCTATGTAAATTTGAGTTCTGAATGTCAGAATTGCCTCATTTTAAAATTCACTCACACTTCTAGGAATTGTGATTGGGAGGGATGACCTGTGATACACCTGCCTTGCTCTGTGCGGCTCAGGGGAAATGTTCAGGGTTGGGGATGCACAGGGGATGTGCAGCTGCCTTTTCAGGCAGGCGTAAAGTTCCTTTTGAATTTTTGGGGGATAAAGGTATAGATATTAAAAATTCCCAGTCAGAGTTTGTGTTTTCAGCTCAGCTGCTGTTCACCAGTCCTGTGTCCGGAAAGTTCTGCTGTGTTTTGTTTCAGCTAAGGCTTGTGGAGCCTGGGCTGCAGGGAGCTCTCAGGACAGGGCTGGTGGGGCTGACGTGCTTTCCGTCACATCTGCTGCGTGCCCAGCAATGCCTCCACAACCAAATAATCTTCTTTCAGGGCAAACTCGGCTGTGGAGAAAACAAAACCAGCACTTGTGAGATGTGTGCTGCAAAACCACCAGCCTTGCTTGCTTTCAGAAGTTCCAGAAAGCTTTCCTGTGGTGGGTGTGCAGCACAAGTTAAAGCACGTTAAATGGTGTGTGGATGTTGGCGCTCAGCAGAAAAGCAGCTCTAAAGCTAAAACCCAGGGGGGTGTCTGTGCTCTCCCGTGGGAGCGTTCCCACTGGGATTTAATGTGCTGTGACTCCTGCACGGTGACTGCACGCCATTAGTGGATTTGCCTCAACTTTCCCGAGTGTCCTTATGTTGTTGATGTGACTTTTGGTCCTGCTCCTGCTGCTGCCTGCAGACTGAAAGCCATGGATTTCCATGGGCAGACCTTACTCTGCAGATCCTGCACCGTGTCACCCTTACGTGTCAGTCATTTAATTAACCTTTCAAATTGTCTCTTCAATCCCAGTTTGAAAGGGCAAAGTCCTATGGCCTGTTTTAATATTTAAAATGAGAAACCGATGTTCATCACTGACGCTTCATTTCCTGTAGAATGATGTGCCTCAGAGCCCTTTTATCTGCTGGACCTGATGTGCATGATGATGCCTCTGCTACATTAACACACCCTTTTCAGCAGGACTGTTCCTACTTTAGGCTGATTAGGTTAAAAGAAGTTCATCCAGAATATGATGATGATTCAACATTTATGGTTTTTAGCCATTGCAGGCTAAATATATTCTCAGCAGGATATCTAGGGGTAGGGAGGGACAGCAGAAATGCTCTGCTCTGTTGTATTTCTAATGGGTTTAGTAATGCTCAGTAAAAATGGTACCTTCAGTTTTCTTGGTGCAGACATTTGTAACAGAGTAGCCTGTACTATAAAGGCAATTAATTGTCTGTCTGATGTGCCTACTGTACATCAAAATCTGCTTTTTAATTACGAGTATGAAGCTGGCTGCACGAAGGATCAATTTTTGATTTCCTAAGATACCTAATGTGTTATGAATAGGAAAATAAGCTGCAGTCAAATTGAGAATTTTATTCCTATTTTGAAGTAATTGTCAAAGTTATGAAAATATTTATGTAGAAACTAGTGTTTTAATTGTCTGATCACATAAAAAATTGTGGACCTGTAGAAATTAATGGTAGAGAATGAGGTTCCCCCCCCCAGGAGATCTAACAGCTGTAGACACTTTTTCCAATTAATCCAGTTGAAAACATGAGACACTGACACATCTCAAAACAGGCGTCTAATTTAGGAGTCTGTTGGGGACTGAAGTTCTTTAGATAGTCCAGAAAGTTTCCTGAGGACTCTGACTCATCGCTCAGAGTCTGCAGTAGTGAAGTGGAAGCTTGGGTTCCTGTCTGTGCCTCTCAACTTCCCACCCCAAAAAAAGGTGTGAACGCTCTCCTGTGTGTCTGAGGCCACCTCTTCCAGCTTTGTGTCCATATGGGAGTATAAATGATTAATGTTTGGCTGATGGTTGGTGATAAACACTGTTCTAGAGCATGGAAGTGAAATCTGAAAAAAAAATTGCACATGACAGTCTTTTATCAAACTGAAGGCTCTGTTATTGTGGGATTTTGCATGGAATTTGCAGCCGGTACACTAAGAATTAATTTGTTGTTAGGTTTGAGGATAGAGCGGCTTCAAAATGATTAATAAACATTGAAGGGGAAAATGTGTTTTTTAAGTGCTTTATGATGTAATTTTGAAGAAGAATGAAATACTTTGTTCTTTTTAGTTTTTGAGTTTCTGTTGTTACAAATCTGTGGACAATTTGCCAGCATAGAATTAGAACATGGTCAAGTGGGTTTGACCTGGAACAACGTGACCCAACTGTGGCATAAACTCTGAAAGTACTGAAAAGTGCTCAGCAACACTCATGGCTATCCGGAAAAGAAAATGTATGTGTTTATCCAATTAAAACTCCGGGAATAAATCAGCACTTCAGACACAATCTAATTATCCAGCTGGAATTTGGCCAGGATTCTAGAAGTTGACAGCCCTTGAGTTAGAGATGTCAACAGGGAATTGATAGTGAGGGTGAGAAGTTGAGTTGTGCATCCCTCATGTGGGGTGCTGGGCAGTTCTGACAGTGCCCACCACAATGAGCTGCTCCTTTATCCCTGCCCTTCATTAGTGTGCCCTGTAAAAGCGTGAAACGTAATTAAAATAATCCTGAATTATCATTATTTTAAGTGCCGCTAATGGCACTATTGGAGACAATGAGATGAAATAGTATCTAATTTTTCTCGTTAATATTGTCCTTTTAATTTCTCTTGCATCAAAGGCTTTTTCTGCATAAAATTGCTCTTGAGGAGGATGGGGCTGCATTAAGAGGTATCACAGAGTTTTGGGTTCTTCATCTTCAGGTCTTTAAGGAGGAAAGATTTTTTTTTTTTTTTCAGTTTCTCTGTGGGGCAATCTTTGCAATAGAAAGTCCTCTTTTTAAGAAAGAATAGCAGATGTCTATGCTAATAGTACCATGTTTGTAAATGTTTTTTCTCAGGCTGGTTTTTGCAGTTACAGCTGTCTCCCAAAGAGCAGTTGAGTTTATAGAGGGAAAACTGGCAAGATTAATTTTTAATATGGTAACTTTGTCTAGAGTGTTATTCCTTAGCAGTGAACACCTATAAACTTGGGGGATGTGTGTCTCAGTAACACAATTTCAAAACTTCCTTCTCCCCCTCCTCCCCAAAAAGTAGGGGTAATCAGTGTAATTTAAAGGATCAGAGAGGTTGTATTTTTATTTTTGTGCTTTTCTTTTTTCCCCTCCTGCTGTTTGGTGTGGCTGACATGCACAAGTTTGTGGTTTTTGGGTCCACTTTTGAATTGCAGCATCAATAGCTGCAGGCGGGTCTGTGGGCTGTGTCACCAAACACAGTTCTGAGCTGTGATTTCCAAGTGAACTGGCATATCCTTCACAAGCATTTTTATTTGACAGCTGATGATTGCTCAAAGTTTCAGGTGCAAAACCTAATCTGCATTTTGTTGGGTTCCAAGCTGGCTTCCTGCCTGCTCCAGCCCTTTGGATCCCTGTGACTTGGTCAGCAATAAAAGCATTTAATTGCTTGCGTTGCTCTTCCTGCTGCTGTGTGGTACTGGTGGGACTGGGAGGAGCCCTGAATGCATCCCTGTGTATCCAGAGCCTCGTATTTAAGGGGTGTTTGCTCCAGGATCTGAGGTGCCAGTGAGGCACTGGTAAAACGAGATGAAGTTGTGCTCACAGTCGCTGCTTCAGACACAAAACTGCTCCCGAGGCCCGCTTGGCATCTCCCAGAGATATGAATCAAGTGCTGGAGCATCTCTCTCTGATATACTCAAAGCCAGGCTTTTGTGCATCTGTGTGTAATGAACTGAAGTGGTGGGATAGCAGAGGCTTTACGGTGGTTGTCTAGACAGGGGGATGCTTACCCATAGAGATAAGTTCCCTTTTACCAATTAGGAAAAAAAAAAAAAGGATTTATTTTGCTTAAGCAGTACCTAAGAGTAATAAGAGTAATGCCATTCTCTCGGTTGGTTGCTCAGCTGTTAAGGTGATGTTGGGGATATTATTGAATGAGACCAGAGTAAGTACCAAGGGAGAATTAGCTAATGCAGCTTAATAACTGAGCATTTCCTATTTGGTGGAAGTAGAATTCCACGTCTCTTTCAGGAGAAACAACTAAATTAGATTTTTATTAAGAGATTAGTCCGTGTCATCACTTATATTCTACAAGATTTTCTGTCACAGCAGAGACTGGTTCTCAGCAGACCCAATTCTGGAGGCTCTCCCTGCTCTTTCCAGTCTCCTTGTGTTCCCTTAATGTTGGGAAATGGGCTGTGGAGTCTCCAGTAGTTGACATAAATACCTGAGTGCCATCCATTTTGTCCTGCCTCAGGCACAGTTATTTTGGGATGTGCTGCAAATCATGGCTGTGATTGAGGGGCAAACACCATGGGGATGGTGTCAGGGATAATTCAAGGTCCTGACAACAGTCTGTAGGGAACCAGTTTCTGCAGACCTTGATGGTTACTCCAGACTGGAGCGTGGTCACTTTGGAACCAAGGGAGAGGCTGCTTTCTCTCCACTCATTAGCTCATTTATTAATGAGCTGCTGTGATTCTGCACTGTCCTCCTTCCTATCCATAGGAGAGGGAAACCACTGTGCTCAATGTCAAACATCTGCCCAACAAACCTGTCCTTCGTGAAGGGGATCCCTCCTTCAGTTTCCCTCTGTGTGATTAATCCATCCCAGTGCTGCCTGCTTTGCAAGGAGCAAGAAAATGAGCCTTTTCTTTTTCTTCTCTTAAGGAAAACTCTTAAATACTTAAATGCAGGCAATTTTTTTTTAATCTTCCTGTGAGATGCCTCAGGGCAAGGTTACAGTAATTGTATGTTATGCTGCCCTGCTATAGAGAGTTCCATTGTAATTTGGCTCGTTTTTGTATCATCTCTCCCTGGAGAATCAGCTGGGGCAGCTCTTGCAGAGTGTCAGTGTGGTTACAAAGGGGTCTGTTTTGTGTGCACGTTCCTTGGGAGGATGTCTGCCAAGGTGTGATGGTGAAAACTGCTGTGGGGTTTGTGACTGACATGTTTTTTTTCCTCCCTTTTTTTTTTTTTTTTAATGGGACATTGAAAAATTAATAGATCTTTAAGCAGAAAGGGAATTTTTTTGTAGGTTAGGTAGAACATTGTGGTCTCGTAACTGTGGAGTAGTTTATTTTTCTCTGGAGGAATACACACTCCTCCAGAGAAAAACGGTGCTGATTCCCTGTGATGCTGCAGTTTTTCACTCAGCCCTCCTATCCATGTTTCCCCTCCTAACAGCTAATTCTGGTCAACCTAACCCATTTCTGACCAGAAGTCTGATTCAGGGACAAATTAATCAGGCATTACATATAAAATGTCAGTTCTTAACACAGTAGTGAAATTCTCCTGAACTCATTTTTTATCTTACACAGAAGTGTATTGCTGCTGGAATGGGGCCCTTTGTTAGACTTCACCATGTCTTGGTACAGGTTGTCCTCTGGGGACTGAAGATGTTTCAGGACAGACAAAAATCCCAAGGTGGGTTTTTTTGTAATGGTTGCTAAGCCTTTACCGTTACTGAAGAGGAATTTAAGGAGTTAGAACAAGATTGGTTTAAAATCTATTTGTTTTCCCTCAAGTCACTGCAGGTTCAGAGAATGGGTTGGTTTGTGCTTTGTTTCCTGGCAGGAACATGTTTTCAATATAATCCAGCCCTCTCTGTAGATCTTCATTGTTTGGATTGTGCTCCACAACGTTTCAGACATGAGAGCAGTTAATATGGATTGTTCCTCTTGACCCTGACCACATTTATCCCCAACAATTCATTTCATTCCAGTGGATGATTCCCTTTTGGCTGAGAACGAGGTGCCTGGAAGCTTTGCTTTCCCCCAGTGCTTTTATGACTTATTTGAGACGCCAGAACACCTTTATACCATGTCACACTGTTCTGTCCTTCCTGCCTGTGCTGGATGCTTTAATGGAAGGACAGCTTGAAAAATGTGGGGTACAACCCACAATTTTAGATTTTTCTCCAGTCAGTAGGTGTTAGTCTTCTTGTGTTCAGCTCTCCTGACCTATTTTACCCCAGCAGCCAGAAGCAGTCTAACTTTCTTGATGTGCATCACCCAATTCGTTGCAGTTGTTAAAACACAGAGATGGCACGTTTCAAGATGTACCAGCAGCAACATTGCCTAGAAGCTCCCTTTTAGCAAAAATGAAAAATTCTGTGAACATTGGGGTGCATTAAATATTTAAAATGCAACTAGTGTTTTCCATATTGTAGGCGCATAAAGGTGTAATAGGAGCTTTTGCTTGGGGATTGTGTCTTTGATACGTGCATGTGTCTTGACTCCCAAAGCTTTCCTGTCCCTGCCTGTTAAACTTGGCCGAGCTGCTTTAGAAATCCACCCCACACTGTGATAGCTCCAGCATCTCCAGGGTAATCTGGGATGCTGCATACAAATCCTTGTGCAAGTTTTCAGTCTGACAGGCTCGAGCTAGACCAGGCATATCTGTGAGGGGTGTTCAGCACCATTTGTACTGCCACTGGACTGGAAACTCAGCTCAGATGTTTATCGCCGGCGTCTCCAGCCCGAGTCCGCTGTGTTCCACACAGCTTCTTCCCCTGATGGGGTTTTTCTCAATAAAACTTCACGCCCAGCAGCTTCCCTGCTGTCTGAGGATGTGTTTGTTTCTTCGCCTCTGAGCCTGTGGTCAAGCTCCGTTGAAGAAGAAAAAGTTCAAGTGTGGACTTGAGTCTTTTTTTTTTTTTAAAAACTGTAAAAACATGGAAAAATATTTATCGAGAACAGAATTTTTCTACAAAATGCACCAGCTTTTGGTGCTTACTTTTGGCTCTGCTGCACTTTTGCTGTTACTTTGCTCTCTTGTCTCACTTCTGACAGGCTGGGTTACCTTAGTGGGGAGCTGAGCCTGTGCTGCCCAGGTTGGCCATCCTTCAGGGAGTGGTGTAATTTGTAGAATCTCAGAATCCTGGAATGGTTTTGGTTGGAATGGACCTTAAAGAACATCTGGTTCCAACCCACCCCTGCCATTCAGAGAGACCCAGTTCACTCTGCCTTTTTCTTTGTTGTTGTACCGCACAGTGGTTTGTTTTGGCTCTCTGTGCTAGGGAGGCACAGATGTTGGAGCTGATGCTCTACAGAAATGCCAGGAGAAAGAGGGTCCATGAAAACTGAACCTGGCTGCTCTGAGCCCCATCCAGATGGCCAGAGCTTGCCTGCAGTGCAGGGTGCTGAGGAGGTGGATGGGGCTGGCGGGGGTCAAGGAAGCTGAAGCTGGACAAGATCAAACCAGGCTCCACAGTGAGAGGGGGCTTGGTCTGGTGAGGAGACAGGAGCAGGACGAACTTTTGAGTGCAGAATATGGGAAGAGAGAACAGTCAAAGCCAAGCAACGCATTAAAATGAATTAAACAGAGAACCATTCTCTGGATTTGCAAGTTTTCAGCTGATTCTGGTCTCTAAGTACTCTGCAGAGTGTGTGAGGCTGTTCCTGAGGGACCCCCGGGCTGCTCCTAATGAATTACAGGCCTGCCAGGCCTCCAAATTTGTTTAATTTGTTTTTCTTTTATAAAGTGAATTTCCTTTGGTTTTGTACAGTGGGTGGAATTTTTTTTTTTTTTCCAATGCGCAGAGCATTATTTTATAAACTCTCTAAGAGGATTGGAGTATCAAAGCTCTGGATAAGTCTTGCATTTGAATTTTTGTGACTTCTTTGCAAATGGAACATTATTCATTTTCACCTTTACGGGTGCTGCTTTCTGTATGAAATGCAGAATAACCAGCTGCTAAGTGAGTTTCAAATGGGGCTTTTCATTTTCTTCAGAGGAAATAACATGAGCAGTGGTGGTAATAGATCATCTGTATAGGAGGCAAATCTATTTTTTATGAGTGTGATATTTTGATGGCAAGTGCCAAAATCATATAAAAATAAGAATACATATTGCAGATAATTAGTTCTGAGGGTTTGGGGTTTATTTTATTTTATTGTACTAAATTTGAACTTTTACGTGGGCAGAGATGAAGAGCTGCTTGCTGTCTATTGTCTACTGGAGTTTCAGCCAAATTGGGTACAAGCTGACTGTCAAAGTTCTTAGCAGGATGGTTGATGTAGAACAGAGAAAATTTGAGCCAGATTTTGGAAGCAAGTCTCCCACCTCCAGCTGGCTTCAGTCTCAGGGTGGGTTGTGTTGGGCACAGCAGGGTGGGTTGTGTCTCATCCCTCGTAGCTGGAATGAGAACAGACTTTTGCAAATCCTCATCCCAGCTGTAAACTCATCGTGTCACTTCAGCTCTTGTTCTGCTCTCCTGGAGGGATGGAGGGGATCCAGCAGCCAGGAGTCCCTGGCAGTGCAGTGGGAAGAACAGTGAGGATGTCACTGGGTAGAGGTGTCTGTCTGGGCTGTTGTCGCTGCCCTGAGTGCAGAGCTGTCACGTTCAGAGACAAAAAAACTGAAATAACACTTGTTACAACCACTGCAAAATATTAAAAGCTGCTTGGATGCAACACAGAAAAATACAATCTAGAGGATGCCATTTCACGCATGTGCCCCTCTCTAATTTGCTCATTGTAGTGTGTTTTATTTGCCAAATAATGAAAAATATTATTGCAGAAGCTGAAAATGAAAATTAAATTTCTGGCAGGATATACTGGAGTAATGAAGAAAAAGAGAATGTAAAAAGGATTCTTCTAGGATAATTAAGAATTATAAAGTCATTACTTAAACTTGCTTTCTGAATTACAGAGAGAATTAAACTGCTTGTTTCAGAGCAGAATCCTTGTAGCATTCCTTCATTAAAATTCTACATTGTCAAAACGGATAAAAATGCATATACAATGACTAATTTTGTTCCAGCCTTGCCTCTGCTTTGGGCCTTATCTCTCTTCACAACAAAGCTCACCTTGAAGGGACTGAAGTAATGATATATATTTGCTGAGCTGGAAAAAGAAAGAAAGAAGCATCTACGTTTTGCAATCTGTGTTCTTTCCCCTCCAGATACTGAGGAGGAAAAGACCTGTGGGGTACTAAAGCTCTCATGTACCATAAAGTGGTATTATAATGAAAAGTATTACTTTTTATGGCATCCCTACAGTATTAAGGAAAGGCATTTTCTATAAATGTTAATCTTTAATCTTTATAAATTGCACTCTGTAAGACTAGAAGGTCTGTAAAGCATTTGTCCCGAAGGCTTAGAAGGATCAAAATAGCATTGCAGACTTTTTACTTTCTCTTTTTTCTCCCCTTTTTTTTTTTCCTAAAACTTAGAACTATTACCTTGTTTGGAGGAGGAAGGGTGAGAGTGATGTAAGCCGTTAGACTTTTCCTTCCAGGTAGCCCTTAAGCTGATGTTCAACTTTATGTACCTACATAAGTCCAGTTGAGTCCCTGGGACTTAAGTCTGTGCTAAAATCCTGTCTGGAATGGGAGGTTTAAGGACTGGAAGCCCCGCACACACTGAGCTCCTCTCCCAGATTTCTGCCAGCTCCCATCACGAGACACTTTGGGTGTGTGAAATGTGCTCAGTAACTGGAGTTACAGGGAAGCTTTTTACAGGCAGGAGTGGAAATGAACAGCTTTGACAGATGATTAAACCTGGTTTGTGTATTTCCTGCCTACAAGCTTCTTCCCCATGCTTCTTCCCAGTGAATTTTTTTGTTATGTTTAAAGCTCTGCCTTGCTGCACTCAGCCTTTGCTCCACATGCTGTTTCCGAGGGTGCTGATCTTCATTGCTGAGACGAGGTTTCCAGATGTGGAGCTGGTGTTTGAAAATGATTGGATTGGGTTGCACCCTGAATTTGAACCTTAAATATTTACTTTGATACTAGCTTGCTTCGTGTGTATGGATTTGTACAAGTCTGGGCTTGGGGCTCATTGTACCAGCTGGTGAGCAAGGGGTTGATTAAACCTAAACTGACAGTATTAACAAATCCCTGCTGAAAGTTGTGATAAGCATCAGCAATTTCCAGTTTTGTTGAACTTTTTGAAATTGGTTAGCCATTCTGAAAAATAGGCATTAATGGTATATTAATACTTGATATCTGTTTATCAATGAAACTTTGCCATAATAAAGTATTTATGAGATGTAATTTTAATCTATAATGAAAGTTTGTCCAGTGAACTCTCATAATTTAAAAAGCAAAACTTTCCCAGAAGTTTTAGCTCTGCCTAATGTGTCCTTTAATACTTTTTTTTTTGTTGTTTTTCTCTAGGTAAGTGTCTCCATTCTGAAACTGTAGAAAAGTTCTCTGAATTCGGAAAAGTTGGATGCCTGCTGAGCAAGTAAAGTTCTTATGCTTAAGTTTTTTGTAAGGTCTGTCATAGATTTTCAGTCCTTTCTGAGTTTTTAAGGACATTTTTACCTCTGAATTTTGTCATGTTTAATGGATGTTGCAGATCCTTGAAGAGGAGGTAGACTTGTGTGCAAAACATTTTTAATTTAGGTTCACGTTTGAGGCTGACTATGGGTAAAGACTGAATGCAGGAAAATCAAGAATATCACATTTTTAATGTTTTTTTTTTTCCTCTGTTGTTGTTCGGTGAAGTCACATTAATTTAAATTGCCTGTGTGTAAATTGAGTGTGCAGACAGGCTGAAGCAGTCTGGTGCTTGTTCATCTCAACCCATCTTGATGGTGCTACGGAAATATTATTGTGTAATATCTGTGATTTTAGCCTTCATAGTAAAAACCATGGAGAGAGGATTAAGGGCTATCGTACGATTCTTCTTGGGCACAGTTTGGTTTGGGAAGAACTTCGTTTCAGTAGTGGCAGAGATTGGTTCTCCTGGAATTCAACCCTCCCCAAATAGCCTCAAGCTGACAGTGTCTGGGTTAGTGAGTGGAAAAAAGTATCCTGGTTCAATGCTGTTTGTTTTTCTTTTTTTTTTTTTTTTAAGGGGGAATTGCTCCAAATCTGGGAATTCAGTGAAGGTTTTTACTGCATCCAGGTCTCAAAGCATTAAAGAGCTGATGCTCTGGTTTCACACCTGAACCCAGATCTCTGAGGTTTCAGGGCAAGTCCAGTTGCACTGTGTTGTTTTCTGACTTAATCTGAGGGACTCAACTACATCTTGTTTCAAGACTGAAATAATGAGGATGTGTGTGTGTGGAAGAAGGAAAAGGAGGGTTTTGTTCTGGTTTTTTTTTTTTTACATAAGGTTAAGAGGTAAATGCACTGCTTGATGCAGATGTAAATTGTAATTGTGGCTTTATGGTGTCTGTATTAGAATATTGACCTGAATTGATATTACAAATATAATTACATTGATTCTTTCTTGATGGCTATAAACAGTGACATTTCCCTTGATCTCTGAACAGAGTTAGTTATAAAACACATGCTCCACTTTTGTATTCACACACTGCATTCTCATCACTTTTGTCTCTTGCTCCCCAAGGGTTTGATTTAGAAGAAGTGTCTGATTTAATGGAAAAAATGATGAAACAACACAGACAGCAGTTCGGAGCATTTCTAATATAGAAGAAGGTGTTTCTTTTCGATTGCGTTTCTCAGACTTCATTGCTTATATTTGAATATTTTGCTTAAGAAAAATACAGTGCCAGGCTATTTTCACTTTTTAAATTATTTTAAACTGTGTATCTGCCTTCATTGATCTCAGAAATGACTGTTACTGAAGTAAGAGCTATTGCTCTGATCTGATGTAACAAATCGTGCTCCAAACTTCCCATCAGGTTACCAGACTGGAGAGAGCTCTTATATGAAAGGACAGAAATGAGACACAGAACCTCGGATGCTGCAGTTTTTACTGGTGGCAAATATAGATGTCATAAAAATAAGGACTCAACATTAGGAAAATGGGGTTGGTATTACTGCTTCTAATGTAGCCTGGTGGCTTCATTTCACAAATCATGCAGAGAGCCCTCCAACTCCTGCCTTATTTTCTTTCAAGTACATATCGAGAAAAAATGCTCACAGATAAGCATTTAAAAAATGGATATTTCATTCAAAAATACTGTTCTTTTAATGTGACTTCTTTTGGCTTTCCTTGTTCTGTGTTGCCAAGTTGTGCTTGTATCTCTGGAAACAGTTCCTGAGTTCTCTCTTAGCATTCTCAGAATCATCATCCCGAGGATATTGTGAAATGAGACCAAGTAATTGTAACTGAGATTGCTAAATGTGCTGTCAGTGCTAAGATTATAAGTGTGATTGTTCTGGCAGTCTGCTGTGATCAAGCCACCATGTTGTTTATCCTTATTTAGAGAGGAGTTTTTCGGGAATGTTATTTTAGTAGGCTACAAAAGGAATGATTGTAATGTCTTGTTTAAGGAGACAAATGCTTCCAACTGCTTAAACACAGAACAGTTCTGTTCATCACTCCTCACGCAGCAAGTCAAGAGATATTTCAGTCTGAACAAGAAAAATACCTGTAGTGGCATCATATTAAAACATTTTTAAACATCTTCCCTTTGCAAGAGGTGCCTGTATGACTCACAGGAAGCAGAGCCAGTAAAGCTCTGTGTTTGTGTCAGGTTGTATGTGTAATCCAGTTTATACATAAAGAAGTAAAAAATAATGAAAGGGGTTTTTTCTTCTCAACAAAATCTGGAATAGCATTTGCCAGTGTCTCTCATTAGGAGATAGAGTAAAGCAGAGCTGCCTTGATTATAATAACCATCTTTCAGATAATGCAGCAGTACATCAGCACTTTACACTGGGTTTGTAATTAGATTTGTTTTATTTTCAGTTCCTAGCAGAAGCCAAACGAAAGTGGCTGATGCTTTTGACCAGAGCAAAGAAATTCCACTCAATCCTTGCGGCTTTTAGAAAGTGTCAGATAGTTTTGGGGCAGATGGTGCTGGTAAGGGACTGGGTCAGGGAAATGGGAGCCTGGGAAGATGGGGAGCCCTTCTGGACAGGTTTTAGCAAGCTGGGTGGTACACTGGGCTAGAATTTACTGTTTTTTCCTGTTCGTGTGCATTATTCCAGAGCAGCACCTTGTTCTGTCTGGGCACAGACACTCTCTGAAGTCTTTCACTGCTGTTCATCCAGGGCACAGATCCTGCTTTTATCACCCTGGCTGTTCTGTAAGTGGTTGAGCAGCACTTCAGGATTTCTGAGAGTACTTGCAGAGCTGTTCAAAGCAGTGACTGCCCCTCCTTTGGACGTTTGGGAACGTTACCCATCTGTGGGCCTTGCCTCTGCCCGTGTTTGCGTGGGTCCCTCCTGGTGATGGTGCCAGTGGCCGGAGGCACTGCCAGGGCTTGCCTTGTTGTGGTTCAGCTGCATCCATCCTGTCACCTCTCCCTGGGAATGCTGTGAGTTTCTCTGTGAACAAATCCACACACAGCATGTCCCAGCCCCTAGAAATAGTGCTGAGTCTCTTCAGACTCAAGTGGCCCATTTTTGTATCTCCTGAGATGCTCTGTTGAAGAGTCACATGGGGAGCATGAGGGCAGGTGGCAGCTGGTGTGGCACAGAAGGTCTTGTAACTACATTCCTGGTTTAAGTGTGGCATAAATCAGCCACAACTAAAGCTCTTCAGTGCTGGCTGAACCTCAGAACAGGCAGGAAGTGTGGTGAAATTTGTTTGGTCCCTCACCTTGAGAGAAAGAATAAAACATGTCTAGATGGGCCCAGTGCATGTTGATTTGTATCAGTTTGGGCAGAGGGGTTGGGGTGGACAGGCTGCTGTGCTTGATTAAACACATTGCTTTTGTCCTCAAAGACTTTGCAGGCACCACCTTTCCTTGGCCTTGAACCCTGCATTTGTCCTGGTTTTGCTCTTCTGAAGCACCACCTATGGGAGTTACCACTAAGGAAGTGAAAGCAGTTGGAAAGTAAAGAGTACATATATATTCAGTTTCAATACCAAATTAGGTGAGAAGAAGACAGCATGTTTCAGTATAAAGCCCTTAAATCAGGGGGAAAATGCATAGTCTCAGTTTCAGATAGAGCACTGGCTGGGTTACAGCAGCATTTTCTGCGCTGCTGCTTTAAATACCTGGGGCAGTTATCACTGGGGGTTTAATATTGCCTATGGTATTACTGTACTGTGATTAGCTCGGTGATATATTCCATATATATATAACCTCTGGGCTATTTCTTTGAAATGCGTTTCCATTTTAAAAGTATATTACTATGACCATGCTAAGAGGAGAATTACCAAGTTCAGAAGTCGTCGCTGCTGAGTATCTTTAATGGCACATACAACACTGTTCTGCCACAGTTTTCAAAATGTGCTTTAAACATGCACCTCTCCCTAATTGAATAGACACTGTTGTTTTCCATGTTGTGTAAAAATGTTGCCCTTACACTTACGTCAATTCGAAGGGGCTCTTGTATGGGTGGTTATTTGAATTAGCTGATCAGAAAGCAGCAGGAGCGTGCCTGGATGTTCAAAGTGTTGCATCTGTATAAATCATGTGTCAAATACACTTTGCAGTGGCACCGGTGTGGGTGAGGTTAGCAATTGATTTATCTGGTGGAAATATTCAGCCCTTTCAGCATTCCCAGAGCATGTTTCTCAGCAAGTTCTTACACACAAAAATACCTGCATTAAAGGATGTTAGAAAGGCAGCTAAAGGGAGCACACAAACCTTACGGAATCCTTAAATTGAGATTGTCTGTGCAACCTTTATTTGCATCTTATGTGCATCTGCATTACAATGAAGCCTTTATATGGTCCCATGGTATTTCTGCACAGGACCCTGGCCTCATTCAGTGCACAGAAAGTAGGATGCTCAGTTAATGAGAGGCTATTCAATATTTTGTTTTCCTTTCATTAATCAATGTGTCCCCTATGCCTTATTTCTGCTTGTAATTCAAACCATGTTCTGGAGACAGAATTATTAATTTCCTTTTGGGCTCCTCTGTAGTGCTCATCATTTTAGTATTTTACTGGATCATAAGCATCCTGGAGTTTCTTTTTTTGAATTAAAACTCCTTGTGAGGTAAGGGAGTTCCAGTTTTCCCCCACCTTGTAGGATTGAATAGACCAACAAGAGATTAAGGTCAAAACTACCCATTAATTTCAGGTGTCCAATCTGAGATGACTTGGACCTGTTTTTTTCAGCTTACTTAGCAATGTACAGCACTTTACACAACCAGATTGCAGCTCCCACTGAGTCCATTTGCAGCTGTGAATATTTAGCCCCTGCACTTAAGATAATGAAATCACAGACAGGAGTGGGAAGATTGCCTTCCTCCATCCAGGCTGGCACTGGTGAAGGTGAGGAAGGACTCCATTCTTAATTAGGTATGTCCTGGAGACCATTTGATTGGACTCTGTGATCTTTAACCACCAACTCCCTGCCTGTTTCATCCTTTTTTCCCTCTGTGAACATCCTTTGCTTCTCCAGCCTCTGCCCTTCCTGGCAGTCTTGTCCTCCTCACCTCTAACCCCCCTTTAGCCGCTCTTTACCTGACTTCTTGCCTTACCCATTCCTCCTTTCATGTCTGTGATCTGTGTTTTCCCCTGGAGCTCTGACCTGTCCTGTGTGAAATATTGAACAGTGAAATACAGATCAGCATTTTGCTGATGGTGTGGGATCCAACATCCCAGTTTTCAGAGGACTGGAGGAAGAGCATCTCTTGTGTTCAAAGGCCCCTCTGGTAAATTCCCAGCTGTTGCTCAAAACTGTGCAGATGCCACATCTTTTCAAATAAAAGGTTGCCAGATTGCTTTAATGCATATGAATGTTTTACTCACCCTGATCTTGAACCCAGCTGACCTCCTTCAGCTGGAGCTTTCAACCTGGAGCAGGCAGGCACTTGGAAAGACATCTTGGCCAGCCAGGTACTGCTTTGGTTAAAAACAGCTGAGAAATTGGATTTTACAAAAGAAACATTTAACTCTAGTCAAGTTGAAACACATCTGAAAGGTACCACATGCATGAGACATGAAGTAAAGCTTTGCATGATAAGAACATTTCTTTTAATTATTTATATTGCACAGAAAAAGATACTCTGATAGCCTGACATTAAGGGTGACAGCAGATAGTACACATTAGTTTGTACGGAAATTAAATATGATCATTGCATTTTCTTTTGTGTGTCTGTGAAAGAGGCTGTGATGTTTGCTGTCAGAATGACAATACTGGTTGGGTTTCTCAAGGATTCTGGCTGATGAAGAGTTGTCTCCACCTCAAAACGCAGCCCGCCGTAAAATGCCAGTTTCCATTTTCCTTCCTAGTGGAAAACGTTCCTGTTTTCTCAGTCCTGTCTTGCTGTTATTAAGTAAGAGAGACAGACACACCTGTAGTAGATTAGAATTGATCATACACAATTCCTGCTCCACTGTGAACCCTCGTGGCATCATCATTGCATGAACTGCCACGTTCTCTGAGATGCATTATTACTACTTTTTAAGGAACACCTGTAACATCCATTTTTCTTTTGTGTCTGACAATGCAACACTACTAAGGATGTGAAAGGTAAACGAGGCAGCAACCATTGTGAAAAGGTAATTTTGTTAACTGGTGATTGCTGCAGTGAGAACAGTTCTCTTTGTTTTGCCACAGAAAAGCGGTACATTTTTATCCTGAAAATGGGTTGAAACAGAATGGATTCTTGATGCTTAGGGCTGGAATTCTTTTTGACTACCTGCTAAATGTATATAAATATCCTAGTATATACATATTTTATACTAATATAAATGTATATATAGTAGTGTATATATAAAAAATGGCATTTTAAATAAGAAAAAAAAAAAAACAAACAAAAAGCCTCCCAAAAGACTGTCTATGGTGTTTTACATCTCAAGACTCATCTCCCTACATGGTGAATATAAAGGTTTTTCCCCTCTTCACTGAGTTCTAGAGAGGGGCTCTTGAAGCTGTTTCATAAATGAGAGATAAAATGAGGACATGCAGTATTTCCATGTTCTCAGAATATCTTTTGTGACTGTGGCTATTCCGTGCTACTTGGGGACCTGTTCCAGTTTTAACAGGTTCCACAAGTACAACGGGCAGAAGGTATTAAAAAGAATTACAGACTTTTGCAAAGATTGACGAAATAAAGCTGATGGGATTTTCTCTTTCCTTGAAGACTCGGTTGGGTAATAATACCTCTGTGTGGTGTTCAGAGGTAACATTAATTTTAATCAAGTAGGGATAAGTAAACTTTTCCCTTTCTGTCTGTGATACCAGCAGAGCTGAGAAGTGGCAGAAAGACTTTTCTGTTGTGCTCAGGGAAGAGGCTTTGCTGGTCCCTGCACGTGTGTGGGGCAGTGGGAGTGCTCTGGAGGTGCAGCCTTGGGATTGAGAGCAAGAAGTTGTGGGAACAGAGAGGGATGGATGCAAACCTGTTCAGGTGGTGTTTTCAGGAAAGGAGGAAAAGAGGCAGGGAGCCTCGTAGGTACAGACCTCCACATCTCTGTTTACGTGCTGCCTGACCAGCCAGAGTCATGCTGGAGTCTGTGTGGGCTGCATGCTGAGAAAACCTGTATTTCTCAATATTTGTGTTCAGCAAGACTTTGTTGGGTTCCTGGTCTGTAAATCAAGAGGAGACAGACTGGTGGTTACTGTAAAAATACTGTATTTCCTTCTCATAGAGTGAGCTGTGACTGGAAGGTCTGAAGAAGAAAAGAATCCCATTTTCAGTGCCATGATGGTCCATTATCATCATTGCATAAAGTTAAATACCAAATGCACTGGTACAGCAGCAGCAACTGAGCATTCAATTCATCTAAGCTGAGAGAGTATATTAAATCTGGAGTTAACTTTCAAATATTGCCCTTTAAATTATTATCAGAAGATGAATTTGTTCATAAATATTATAAAAATACAAGATACAGCCAGTGAAAGATGCTGGAGAATGGCAGTCTCCCAGTGAAGCATCAAGTTGGATGCAAAACTTCAACTTCACTTAAAGGTCTGATTGTGCAAGGATGATAGCGTGCTGTGAATGTTTTTTATTAGCCCTCTGAAGTGGGTGAATTCACCCATGGTGATGAATTTCTATTTGAAATGAAATTCAAGCAACTTCTGAATAGCAGCCTCTATACTTCATCTCCCCTGTACTCACTGGGTTAATTGAGGTGGATCTCACCTGGAAAAAGAAGTCTTCAGAAGGCTCCCCGTGCCAGAGTTCTTAATAGTTATTCACAAAGACAGAATCTATCACCTAAGGACACTGATACTACAATAAACGGGAAGGAGCTGTTTCCACATCTCTCATGTATATTGTATATAACGAGTCTCTGGGATGTCTCCACGCTGCTGATAAGCAGCCTGCAGCAAAGTAGATACAGCTCGTTTTATCTTGATTTCAGACTGCAGCACTTGACTTCTGGGACTTGGGAACTTAGCGGCAAACCAAATAATGCCCTTCACAGGCGCTGATTTTCCTGGGCTTCATCCTCAGTCCAAAGTCGGACGATCCCAGGCTGTTTCCATGCTCGGAGCTTTGCAAGGACACTTGTCACTGGTGGTGGAGACTTTTACGTAGCTGATTCGGTTCCTTGGACTTCTAGCTGGAAAGAGAAGTCCAGCTTTAGTGCTCCTGCCTCACTGCAGGTTCTGCTGTGAAACTATTATGACCATTCCTCATTGGGCTTCAGGTGACCTGTTTTCCCTCTCATTTTCTCCACGTCTTTCCTAAAACCCTCCATCCTGCTGCTGTGGCCACTTTGGTCGTGTCTATGTTCATGCAGGAGCACTGTGGGGCTCCCTTGGTGGGATTGGCTTTGGTGCACTGAATGTCAGGGTTAAGGCTGTAAAAATTAGCTCGAGTCAGTCCAACTGACAGAGCTTTTTCCAAGCAGTCCAGGTCCAGTTGCTGTAATAGGCTTCATTCAGAACAGAGCAGAGAGGAATGAGAGGTTTAATAACAGGGTTCACCAAAATGTACATTACTCTGCTGTATTACTTACATTATGACCCAGTTCTGCTATTGTGAGCCTTATAAAAGATAAAATAGGTCATCAGATGGAGATAAATCAATGAAAGTAAAATTGAATGTGTTCATAATCATTTTAAGATTTTTATATGGGCAAAAGATTAATTAAATAGACAAAAGTAATTTTCAAAGAGCCTTTTTAATGCTAAGTCTTACATAAAAGGGCAAATGGAGAAATGTACTGCAAAGCTTGTAAGTGTGGCCTAAGAGTGCTTGTTTGTAGTTGCTCACTTGAACAGGAGGACAATTGCAAAAGGCCAGGGGACTGCTGGGATCTGTGTTCTTGGCTTTCCTCTCAGTTTGGCCCCAAAATATGTGACTTCTCCTTGCCCCTGCTTAACGCAGGAGAGCTCCTTAGCTCTGCTTGGGGCTTGTGGGCTTGGTGTCCCAACAGCACTGGGCTTGATTGCAAGTGCAAGTTTAGCATGAGGGAGGAGAATGCTGTCGGACAAAAACGTGTTGGTGGTGATTTTCAGAACTCCACCCTGTGCATCATCCTTCTCCTCCTCAGGAGAATTTTCCATGTGCAAGTCATTTGCTTGTTAAAGTACCCGATGTGCCAAAGGACTGTTCATTCTCTGTTTGTCATCTTGGACATCCTGCCTTGGAATCAAACAGCCCTACCCTGTGCTGAAAGGTAAATGGACACTTAATCTCCAATAATTCTCCGTGATGTGATGATATAAAATAGAAAATGTTATGTACATAACTGGAAACATGAAACTGAGGATTTTCTGATTGCTTAAAATGGTGCTTCTTTCTGGAGGGAGGAAAGCCAAGGTGAGTGGTGTTAAAAAAACTGCTTTACAAGTGTTGATATAAAATTTAAATTAATTCACCTTGGCCACGATTGCATCACTTTGCTTTTTCCTTTCTGCACACATTTGGGCAGTCAACTTTCACTGCTGAAATTCAAAGCCAGGCTGCATTTGTCACAGTGTGAAATCAACTGCATAGGCTGTGGAAGAAGAGAGAAAGCATAACTAATTGAATTTGGACGTTTCACAAAATCGAGGCGAGGGCGGGAAGTGGTTCTTTCCTTGATGCTCAGGCCCCACACTTGTAGTAAACACCCAGGGAAGTCAGTGGGCGCCCGTGCAGGCACTCGCTGTGGGAGCTGCTGTCACAGCACGTTTGATGGTGGGTTGCTAAAAATCCAGCAACTCCCATGCTCGGGAGTGCTGGTTCTCAGCACTCTGTAGGTTTTTCCTGAGTCCCAGATCTGCAGCCTTTGGTTGGTTGTCTCCATCTTAGCCCTGGAGACTGGGCTTGTGTCGTGGTACAGAGTGAAAAATCTCATTTCCAGGGAATGGGGAGAGCTGTTTTGTGCATAGCATGAACAAAAATGTGATATATTCAGCTGTGTATGTTGTGTGTGTAAATAAGGTTGAAGTAATAATGACTTTTCAGGAATAATAAGCTAAATACCCTTCACCTCAAGCAGCCACATTTATAGTGCCTGCTGTTGTTGTTAGACATGAAGCTGTTTGTCCCCAGTTAGCATTTACATAATATGAGATCTTACTGTTTTCTACATCTTTGTGAATGTAGAAAAATAATCTGCTAATAAAAGAATTCTGCCATGGTGTTGGCTATGGTGGAAGGTGTCAAACTGTTCATAGTGTCTAAACAAAAGGCCCCTTAGGTGGCTTTGTGTTTTCATTACAGACACATTATTACAGCACAACTTCAGCTGCAGCAGTGTGACACTTTGCAAACCCAAAGCTTTTCCATTAAGTAGAAGCTGTAGCTCTGGAATCTGGTCAGAAATACTCCTGAAAAACAGTTCCTGGCTTTGGGAACTGGTTTTGGTGTCAGCCCTCTTCCCCTTCCCCGCAAGTACCTGCAAGGTCGCGGAGAAGCACAGGAAATAGTATTTACTTTTCTGGGGAAGGTTGAAAAGTGAGTTCAGGCAGAAGGAAAGGATATACTTTATAGTCACAAGATGTTGTAAGGGAAAGTGCTGCTCTGTCACCTGCTGTTGCAGTCACAAAAGTTTAATTTGATCTTTTTTAATATCATACCCAGGTGTGCCTGCCTTGCAATGAAGTGGTTAGCATAAATCTGCCATATGCATTGGTATTTCATTTTTATTGGCTTTTATTTAACTTGGTAAAAGGTAATCTCTTTTTATTAATTGAATGGCCCTCCCTCCTCCTTCTGGCAGGGGCAAAGCTTCCCTTGGAAATTGTATTTGAGGGGGGAAAAAAATCTAACAAACAAAAACCCAAAACACTGGTATGACTGAAAGCCAGGGGCTTCCCGTGTTTTCCACCCTTGTCCCTGCCTGTAGCAGTTTTTGTGGGCTCTCTGCTGCTGCTGTGGGCTGCTCCTGTCTCTCCAGGTAGCAAACAGAGGTAACCCCCAGCCTGCCATGTGCTGGCCTTGGGGCTTGTTTCGAGGTGACCCTTGAAGAGCCACGAGCTGGAAGGATGCTCTGGCCATCCCCCACAGTCCATGGCCATCAGAGCCCCACGTGGCTGGGATGGAGGTGCCTTTGAGCCTTTTTGTGGTGTCTGGGTGTTTCCTTGAGCCTTGCTAAATACACTGCTCAGGGCCTGATGCCTGTCCCAGGTAGCTGGTGATAAATTTAAGAAGAAATGTCTTTCAGAGGGAACTAGCTTTTGGATGATAATCTTCAGGTTTGTCCAGTGCCTGAACTGAGCTATTATGAACCCTTCAGGAGTGACTGCTACAGCTGATTGATTTTTTTCTGGGCAGCCGAGACCTCTGAAAGGGAGAGAGGAAGATTTGAATTCCAGCAGTCGTTTATTGCCTTGTGCAGAGGGAAGTAAATATTGATAGAGAATGCTTATTTACTGAGCAGGGTTAGTGTCAGCAAAATTAAGGTGTGTACTTTGCTCTTCATTGTACAGAAGAAATAAAGAAATTGATAGAGTTCAGAGTGATGGATGTGGCAGTGTAATTCAACCCTTACTGGGTTGCTTTTCTTCTCCTCTGTTGAGAGGTGCGACTGGGCAGGGATAGGAAGAGATCTCCCTAAAATGTGCTGGTTTCTTTTTTCTTGTGGGCCAAATGCCATGTAGTACCGAGCTGATTCTGTTTCTAGAATGTGCAGCCTGAAGGGATGTGGAGACAATAATCCTTCTCCATCCCTCCTTCACCCGCCAGGAGCTCAGGTGGCATCGCTTCACCAAAGGGCTTCACAAGGTGGAAAAACTGATAAGGATCCAAGTACATCAGTGGTGCCCTTGGTTAGCAAAGTCCACTGACCTGTCTGAAAGGCTGCCCTGCCTTGGATTTGGTGCTGATGTGGCCTTTTACCCCAGTCTGGGTCACAGGGAGGAAACTGGGGCAGAGCTGGAGCACAGCCCTGAGCCCTCCTGCTCCCGGCGCTGTGCCCACGGTACCGGGAGCACATCCCTGCTGGCAGTGGGGTCTGCACACATCCCCAGAAACCATCCCACGGTCCCAGAAAGGGGTGCCCTGCGGCACAGGGGGGAAATTAAGACCAGGAATGTGGAACTTTTCTACCACCCAGCCAGCAATTGCTGCTGGATCAATGCCGTGTATTAGCAGGACTGTGCTACAAGGGGAGTTTCAGCAGCATTGCAGTGTAGGCACTTCCACTGGGAATTAGCACAGTCATAAATGTAGGAGAGCTTAAAAAAGGAGTAGCAGGGGAAAAGTATTGTATATCTGTTAATTATAAACCGTAGATTGTACTCGCAGCAGTGGTGTCGGGAATGAATAGCTTATATTGTCCTATTTCCGGCAGCACTTTAGACTATGAAAACTGATTTTATTTTAAATGGTTATTTTATTTTCAGCACTGCTCCGCTCAGTTTGATCAGGGAAGGTTCACCAGCTAGTAATCATGTATAAAACAAAGCTTCTGACTCAGTGCTGGTGGTAGTAACCGTGGTGGTTTTATGATGATAGCCAGTAATTAAGGTCAGGGTTTCATTGTGCTGAGCGCAGTGAAAACACATGCAAACAGACTGATAACCTCAAATTGCTTACATTGTGAAGAGCTGAATGGTGCAATTGTCCTCTTAAAAAAGACAATCCATGCTGCTCAGATTCTGACTTTCTCCGCGGAACAACGAGAATCTCAGTAAGAAGAATTCAGTACCAGTGGATGGGGTGGGAAGAACACCAGTGAAGGTGATACTTGCACTAAAAATAAGGTTTTAATTATGTTAAAAATCATACCACTCTCCCCCTTACAAAAAAAAAAGTTCTGCCTACAGTCAGAATTTCAAAGACACTTCTTTTTCTAACAACTCAGCCTCCAAAATTGGGCTGGCAATTAATTGTATTTGTACATTTTGAAGCTTAAAGGCTGATATTAAGCATCTGCTCCATTACTATTTAGCTTCCCAAACAGCTTCATTGTAGAGCTGAACACTTTATTAGTGTTTGTTCGGAGTACGTGCAGGGGAGGTTAGATAGCCTAGAAATTTTAAATGCTAATTTGTCATCACAGATTGTTTATGTACTTTTTTTATTCATGTTAGAAGAGCATTTTATGGAGGCATAAAAAGAGATATTTATCACACATGCCCCTTCTTGGCCGTAGCCCATAATCACTCTAGTAGAGCTGAATATCAAGAGCTGGTTAATTCACAAATTGAGATATTGACAGAATTTCATACAACTTTTTTTTTTTAATTTCAGTTACATCTTTAATATGATTTTAAATAGTGCTGTCTTTCAAAATTTCCTGAAAATAATTCCCTATCAAATTGTACGACTCCACTAAGAGGACTACTTTTCTGCAAAATTGAAATTACTTACATGCTTATTTCGGTGACTAACTGCAAAATTATCAAATGATGTGTTTTAATCCAATTACATTCTTACTGGAGTGAAACTTGCCTAACACTTCCTGTGTATACAGCCAGGGCTTTGGATTCTGGCATGAATTCTGTGTTAGGAGCTCAACAGCATTTAAAGGCTTGTCAAGTTATCTGTTAATGCTTTTTTGAGGTCTCGAAGTGAGTGCTAAGAAAAAAAATACTCTGGATTTCATATTACACTAAAGGAAATTATTAGCAATACCAAAGTGTTACAAAATAATTCTAATACTCTTAACTTTTCCAGTATCTATGTGAAAATACTCATGAGGGGGTGTGTACAGGGAGAAAAAATTCATAGTAGGGGCAAGATTTCATATCCTTAAATAAAGTTTTAGAGTAGAAGAAAAATAAAGGTGAAGCACTGATTTTTCAGTCTTGTTTGAGAGATGTGCATCTGTCCAGGGTGTATGGTCGCTAAAAATTGTGGGATGCTCTGTGAGGGCTTCTGGTTATAAATCCGTGTGGTCAAAAACCCTCTCCAGAAATATAGAATATTATTATGTCACATTATTTTTTAAATAGCTCAGTGTATACACATGCCCTTATTTTCAGGGCTTTTTAAGGGTTCAAGGTTTAAAGGCTACTTTAAAGATTCTTGATACTGTCCACTGGTAACTTTGGCGATTTGAAATCATTCATGTGAGTATTTTTTGTGGTGTGTGCCAGGTGGTTTTTGGAAAGCTTCAGTAACAGTTGTCTGGTCATACTCAACAATGTGCTTTGCTGAAAAAGTGTCCTGTTTCTCCAAGCTTGTGTCATGAATTTGCCACTTTTAAGGTCTCATGTAACCCTGCTTTGGTGCAGGAACTTGACATTTGGCGCAAGGTTGGAGAAGGCAAAAATCGTCTCTTTTTCACAGAAGTTGCAACCAAATTTCCTTAGTCTTTGAAAGAAAAGTGTGTTATCATCAACAGAGATGGGTTAAACCATGGATTTGGTTGTGAACACAAATTCAGGACAGATCTTGCTTTTCTTGAATTTTGCTGTCACTGCCTTGGTGCCAATGCAGGGCCTTGTGTAACCGTGCTAAGGAAAAGTAACCCAGCAAAAATCCCCAGCCCCACCTGTCAAACCCGTCTCTTCCCAGTTTAGGGACAAGGGTGTTGTGCAGGACAGCGGCAGATGCTTTGCACGAGCACAGGTAGATGTCAGTCACTCTTCCCTCACCCACCATCGCATTAGCCCCCTTGCAGAAGGCCCCCAGATTTGTCAGACACAATATTCCCTTCATGAAGCCCCGTTGGCTGTCATCAGTCACCTCTGTATTTTCTGTGTGCCTTAGCATAGTTTCCAGTATCTGAAAGAATTATAATGAAGAAGAGCTAATTATGAAACAGGTAATAAAATAGCTTATTCAGGTGATGCTGTTTTATTACCATCTCATTATGATTAAATAATTCCTATTAAGTTCTGGATCAAAGAGAAATTTCTCACAGGAGAGTTTACAGAGTAGTTTAATGGAGTCTATTTATTGTGTAATCCCAGGGTGAGTATTGGCTTTTATGCTGTCATATTAATTTATTGTGACAATTCTATGCAGCGCTCCCCTACGAACACTGGAGAGTGCAAGGGTGAGATTTCTTCCTTTCCTTTTTTTACAATACTGCTGTCCAACAGGCTGCAGAATGGTGACTTTGCAGGAGTATTTTGATCCTGAGCTTCTCTGGCTTTAAACAAACTGAACTGACAATAGGCTGTCTTAAGGCTCAGATTAAAGAAAAATATCTGGGCAGCTTTTCATGTTGTTTGTGCTGATATTTGGAAGGATAGAGGCATGGGTTCTGCCTATCAAGGAGACAGAGCATTTGACTTTTTAAATAAAATCCCTGCAGAACTCTACATTCGCTTACTTCCTATGCATGATGAGCTCTTGGCACTTTCTTTTTCATTTTGTTTGGAGGGTTGGTGTGGTGTTGTGTTGGGGTTTGCGTGTGAGGCTTTAAGCTTGTGAGGTTTTAAGCTTGTGAAAGCTTCTCTTAGGCTGCAATGTCACAATTTTGCTGTTTGACATGTTTAGGCAGCGTGGCTCTCTCTGGCAGTCTGGAGGTGGCACAGCCTGGCAAGGCTGGACAGGAGATGTGGTGGTGATGGCTGCTGAGAAAATGCCATAAGCAAAAGTAACGAGTTAGAATGTTAAAAAGAGAAGTTGGTGCAATTCATAACCCAGATTAAGCAGGAATAGGAGCTTGCCCAGGTGTGTTTGCAGCCTGACATGCCACATTCCAGGGATCTGTTCCCCTTGCCGGGAGCATTATTTACCAGGCAGCTCAATAACTTAGGGTGAAGAGTGTCACATGCAGTGCCAGTGTCATCCTGGGGTGACATTGGTCCACTGCCTGCTGGATTTTAACCCCTGCAACCAAATAAGTTGAGTGGGTGTCTGGAAGGTTTCAAATCAGCTTCACAATCAAGGAGAAGCAAACTGACCTTCAGGATTCCCTCGTCATAAATGGTGTTTTAATCCTCCAGTTCATGGAATAACGTAAATGTGAGAACATGGCCCTTTTCACATTTAATGCGTTAATTTTTGTAGTAAATTCTGTACCACCTTAGTGTTAGAAAAAAGCCTGAAAATGGGTGATGTAGATTCCTGTAAGATAAAAGGCAGTTTCAAATGAACCCAAGAATTATGTATGTTGTGTCTCATTTTAAGTCACTGAAATGATTTTGAGGGGAACTGACTCATGATGTTTGAGTACTTCAGGCTGAAACACTGGGCCTGGAACCAATACCATGTGATGGATATGAACCATCTTCAAAAGAGGAAGAGCTATTGAAACACTTGGCACAAACATTTCACAGTCATCTTGATTATTGGAAATGTTTGCACACATTTTTAATGTAGAATTTCAAATGTATGTGCAGTTTGCTGTGTTTGGTTCATAAGCTGAGAAACAAATATGTTTTAATGGGAAAAAAACTTCTAATGTATTTGCCTTGTAGATGAATTTGTTTGGGAATAGATCTTGCCTTGTTGTTTATACTCCCTATTTCTGAAGATCTGGTTTCCCTTATTCCCCAAGGAGGAAAGGAATTATTCATTCATTTCCTTTCATTTTTTTTAATTGAAGATTGCAGCAAGGAGATTGTTTAACTGTACTCAATTTATTTTCAGAACTAATTATTGTCTTTCATCCCCTGTATTACAATTACAGCTAACTGGGTTGGGGCAGAGAGAGGCAGGCAGAGGTTTTCAGATGTGAGGTGCTGTGGTGCTGTTCTCCACCCTGCAAACCCTCCAACCACATTTGCACACCTATGAGTGCACTTCTTTTGATGTGGTTGCACTAATTAGGGACTCAGCTCCAGGAGCCATGTGAGGGCACAATGTGCCACACCATCAGGAGATCCTGCTGAGATCCCAAGTCCTGCACTGCTGCTGGATCGGCTCTGCCAGAGCAGAGCCAGCTGGAATATGGTCCTGTGCTGCACAGTTAATCCTCTAAAAAGGGCACAAAATTAAAACTGAGGCCAGGCAGAGTTTCCACAATGAAAATGTTTTCAAGCTGTAGTTGTGCTCCAGCTCTCACTTGAACAACTGCGCTGCCACTGCAGTGACACTCTGAAAGCTCTGCAGGTCAGCACATACCTCCACAGCGCAATTCAGTCATTTCACAGCTCTCCTGCCTCACCTTAGAAAAGCCCCTCTCTGCTTCCTGTAAAGGACAAGCTGCGTGGTGCCCATTTCCTCCCTCTTTCCGAAGGGTAGGTCCCCGTGGAGCTGTTAGGATTTAATAAGTCAGATGTGTGAGTGTGGCTGTGCTGCCGTGTCACTGCGACCGCCTGGACAAATTTGGAGCAGTCAAACACAGCTCAGCAGCTGCTGCTTGGGCTCATTTCTGGATTAGTAATTTGTGCATTGTGTTGTTTGAATTTGTCCTCTGGACTTGGGCTCCAAGACCCACTCTAGCTCCTCCTGTTAGAAGAAGTGCATCACTTGGACTCAGAGTTTGATTGTGGTCTGTGACAGGTTTTGTGTGGATGTCGTTGCAGTTTCCTGGGGATCTTATCATGGGTGCAGTTCTCTCATAAGACTGTATTGGGCATAGATAAAGAAAAAAAATGCCTTTCTTTTGTGTGTGCGTGTCCTGCTGTGAGGCGATGCTTGCTGGAGGGTCCTTTGGGGAGGGTTTTGCATTCAGTGAAAGGTTTGGAACATGTTGATTAATTAACTGCAATATTTTGGATGAAGCTTTGCTTCCTCCAAGAATCCTGATCTGTTCTCACCTGGTGCAAGTGTGTTAGCCCCAAAATGCCAGGTGGGAAAACAGCCTCTCTGTGAACGGAGACAAGGGAGACTCGGGGTTTCACTGAATGTTGTGGGGCTTGCTCTGGGTACTGGAAAAAGGACCTTGTTTAGTCAAAGCTCAGGGCCTCAAAATACAAGTGTCTTTGCAGATTTATCTCTGCACCGTCCTTTTCTGCAGCTTCAGAGCCATAAAAGCATAATTGCACTACTTTGCCTCCCAGGGGTGCTGAGAGAATAAGTATTTTGTGATACAGCAGATGGGAGCCTGCATTAGGGCAGCCAGTGGGAGTGGGATACCTGGCATCATAGGGAGGCAGCCTGGAGAGAGCTAAACCTCAGGTTGTCAGGAGAAAGGATGAGGAAGAAACTCCTGGCAGCTGAGCTGAGGAGGACCAAAGAGCCCCCATGACTCGGCAGGAGCTCAGGTTAATACTGGCTGAATAGAGCTGGAAATTGGACGTGGAAACTTCCTTCCCCCAGCATCACTCAGGGAAGCACGACTTTTTAAAGGAGGATTTAGATAAAATTGCTTATTAGTAAAGTGAGGATTATCCAGGATTTTAAAGTTTGTTCTTATCTCTAGTTTTGTTCAAGTGTGCAAACTTGAGGATATTTCAGCCCTTCATCATGGATCTTCAGCTGTAATAAGCTACAGACAGTCTTACTGGACTGAAACCTGTCTGTAGCTTGAGGGTTTTGCAGCTGTGGAAGATTCAGGATAGAGCAGGAAGAAAAAGGGCTACAGACTTTGTAGAGAAGACAGTACAATTATAAGCCGGAGCATCTTTCTTATTGTTCTTTGATTCTTCCTTTCTTCTTTTTGGCGTCAAATGGATTATTGCCATTTTAAAGTGCATGAGTAAAATGGGCCTTTTTATAATTGAACATTTTCTTATCCCTTGAAATGTCTTTCACTTAAACCATCAAATTCTGACAACTTCTCCCCACACCCGCTTTTGCCATCATCAGTCACTGAGTGTGTGTGACATCAAAAAGACCCGGTGGTCGTGTGAGCACAGGGAAGTCTCTCTGCTGGTGTTGCCTTGCCTGGCAGTCCCTTGGAGCTCTGCCCCACGCTGAAATAAGGGTGGGGTGAAGCGGAGGTGCCCTCGTTCCCTTCCCGAGTGATTTTGTGGCTGACTGTGTCTAATGGAGCTGTGAGTCTGTCAGGGCAGGGTTTCTCATGCCCGTCCCTGGAGATGTCAGGGATGGGCACGGCTGGAAGTCATCCCTAATGGAGCCTGGAGCTGGGGTCAGTACCTTTGGTGAAGGGTTTATGGGACAATGCGGCATTTATGGCGTCCGCGTCCCATCAGGAAATTCAGCTGACAATCCCTTTTTGCCTACAAGTTTGGCTGCATGAATAACATAAATAATTGATTTTCCAAGTTGGCAAACAAAGCAGATTCTCTGTTTGGACTGACAGGCTTTTAAAGTTTTTTCCCCATCTCTGTTTTTCCGCATTTGAAATGGGGTGGGGGGAGTGACCAAAACCAACAAAACTTGCAGGAAAAAAATTGTCAGGGCAGGACAAAATAAGTTGTGTCAGACAAGCCCTTCCATCAGAGCTCGTCCAGGACAGCCATTTCAGACACTTGTGAGAGAAGTGGCGAGATGCCAAATGGGAGGAGCAGAGCTGTGGAAGGATGTTGTGCTTGAAGGATCTCTTTGTTCTCTGTGTCACCTACAAACACAGAGTTCAAAATGTCAAAGTCGTTGACTCACCTTCCCTTCTGCTCGTGTAAGTCTGGAGCTCAGCTCTCCCATGTCCTAGCAGACCATCCTGATTTCCACATCCCTGAGGATTGGGGAGGAGCAGAGGGTGCTGGTGGCTTTGCCTGCTGCCGCTGCCTCTGCTCAGATAAAATAATCAAATATACTCGCTCAGGGGTCTGGGTGTGCTATATTTGGACACATCTCAGTGGGCTGAGCACCTCTTCCTCGGGCTGTTCCATTCTGCCCTGGATACTGAGACAGGAGTTCAGGCGTGTTTAAGGGCCAAATTTCCCATTTTGTCAGCCCTTTTCCGAGAGTTGTCCTCGCGCCGTGCGCGGGCTCCCAGCTCCCGTCTGGCGGGCGAGCGCAGGAGTTCGCAGCTCTCTCTAAAATGATGTGATGCACAGAGTGATGTTATTTTAGCCTTGGCAGCAAAGCAAGCTAGAAAAGTTAGGACAGGAAATACTAGGAAAAGAGAAAACAGGGATGTGTCTTTTTTAAGGCTGCAGCTCCTACTGCCACAGCTGCTGTCGCGGGGAAAGCTGTTGCTGCTCCTCGCTGGCCATCTTGTGCCCGGAGGGAAGAGTGTGTTGAGTGAGCGTCCTGCAATGAACATCTCCTCGCTCCCACCCTCTCACCTCGCACTCCTGCTGCTTGTCTCTCCCTCTGCCTTGATGAAGAGCAGAGCTGGTGGCAGAGCTGCTGCTGTCTGGGCTGTGCTGCTGGTGCGCTTCCACACATGTAGAACTTCTGTGTCATTCCATTCCTGAGGACGCTTCTTGTGGGGCAGGAGAAAAGAAATCTCCATTTTTCAAGGTAGAAAAGTAAGGGTGAATTTCTTTCTTTCATGTGGCTTAACCCAACCACGTGAATGTTGCACTGCCGCTGTCAGCTACTGTTCAGATACGGCTGCTCAATACATGACACTTCTAAAACGAGAATTTTTTTAGAAGAATGATTTGAATTCTGTCTCTGCTTCCAAGAGTAAGCTTGAATTTTTGCCATTTTTTTTACCTTTTAAAGCTACCTCAGATTCTGACTGATTTAAATCCAGTCTGCTTCATTTAATGAGATGCACAAGAGAATGGAGGCAGTTATATTTTTGTTGTTTTTTAATTTTTGTTTTGTGTTTTAGCATTGTGATCCTGTTTCTACTTCCAGCTGATAATATTGATTTTTTTTCAGAAGTTTATATTTCATGTTGCATGCAAGTGCATTGGCATTGCGCTAATGTAATATTAGTGGATTATCCGTGGATTAGAAATATTTAGATTGTTATTCAAGGAAATGGTAGGTAGTGGGAATGAAGGTCCTGTTGTCTCTGTTGGCAGAATTAACAGTGCATCTCTAAAGAGCACTACAGCAGGAATAGAAAGGGAAATGCATAAGCTGAATGGGAAATAAAATAGATATGGAGAAGGCCTAGTCTGCTGATGTCACGGGGACAAAGCTTAGCCTCAACAAAGATGAGAAATTAAATAATTTTCTGAGTTCATGAACACAATCCAGTTTTGTAGAGGCAGCTACATAGAATTTTAGGTTGGGTTATTTGATGCGGCTCCTACTACCCTTACTGCTATTAAATCTTGCATTTTACCCTTTACTTCCTTCTCTTGTGGGATCCATTCATAAAAGCAGGGTATCTACAAAATATGTGTTCTCTGAAGATGACCTCCAGTATTTCATTATATTAATGAAGTTATATGTAAGCCATGTGTTCATTTTCTTTTGCTGTGCCTTTGTGTCCTGGACACTGAGCAGGATCTAGAAATAGTGATAATTCTCCCCCCTTGCTCCAAATCCCAGTTTTTCAGCTCTGTCCAGCAGTAGCAATGTTACACAGACACGTGCTTAAATTTGGTGGTGTAAAGGCTGGAATTCCTCAAAGCTTAAGCTTATGCTTTACTTAATAATGTTTTTGGCACCGTTTCTGCACAGCTCAGTGTTTTGGCACATGCTTTTTGTCCCGTTAATGCAAGTGGGTTTTAGGCATGTGCTTCAAAACATTTTGCATGGACGTTCAGCTATCAGTGGAATAGTGATTCAGGGCAAAACCAGTGCCTGGTTAAAAACCCACAAATGAACAGGAAAACCATGGGTCCTTACAGGCTTATCATCGCAAAGGTTGGAGTGCATTTCTCTGTCTCTCTCCTTGTAATAGTTATTTAGCCGGTTTATAAATTGGGAGCATGTTGTAATTTAGCAGGGGAAGTGCTGACCATCAGCAGGCACTTGAATTAGGAGCAGATGTTGCCATGCTGATGGGAGAGTTTGCCTTTGGTCCTGCCTGTCAGCACTGGAAATGAGGGGCCTCTCTCCCGGCAGAACCCACCAACAAAATGCAAGTGTTGCCCAGCGAAGGTCGCCAGCCTGCGCAGCAGTGTCCAGCAGCGTAACTTTGCTGAACATGCAAAATAGGAAACAATAAATAAAACATTCCCTCAGTGAGGGTGGTCCCATATCTTTCGTATTCCTTGGAGGTGACAGTTGCTATGGCAACTCCTCATTTACTTCCCTTTTTTTTTCCCCCTCCATATATTGATAATTATATTAAGCAGCACATAAAGGCTGCTGGCTGGTGCAGAGCTCTGCTGCTGTAAACTCTGCACTCTTCCATTTGAAAATCCACCCCTTCACGTGTTTGTGGATCTGTGCTGTCCCCTCATCAGACCGGCTGGTCACGTAGCCCAGAGCAATCCTGGCTGTACAATAATTGTGTGTCTGGGGTTGTGTTCATGCAGCCCTTCCCAAAGGCTACCCCAGCACCTGCTTGTTTCTCTCCTGGGCTCACTCTCAAGAGTTAGAGAGTTGCTTTTGGAGGTGTTCTTGGAGCTGTGCCCTCCATACCCCTGCTTGCTGCTTCTCCATCTGCTGGGCTGGTGAATCCTACACAGCCTCACTGAGTATCAGTGCTTGGGAGGAGAACATGAAGCTTAAATAGGAATCTTACACAGGTGGAGCTGGGCTGGGAGATGTGTAAACTGAGTGTAGATCCCTACATCTGCATCCCCAGGTTTGTAAGGCTGTGTCTCAGCGTATCTTGGTGCTTGCTCCTTCTGGGGGCATTCCAGTGAATACATACAAGAAAAATCCTGCCCTGGGCTCCTCAAGACCCAAACCCTTTCCCAGTTTTGGGGCTGCACTGGTCGCAGGGCTTTTACCTCCCACTTGAGAGCTGTTTGCTCTTGGTAAAAATTCTGTGCATTGACTTAGACCACACTTTACAGTTGTCTCTCCCTCCTCTGTGGGTGCAAGTACCCGTTACCACAGTATGATGGGGTGTAAAATTGTTGTGTGTATATTCTCAGCTTCATGGCCAAGTCAGCAACCTTAATTGCTTTGGCAGCGTTCCAGCAGCACTGGGATTGAATGGCTCTGGCATTATCACACCGACTTGCAGTTGCATGAAGTCGTAATCAAACAGGATATTCAGTTTAAAGCTCTTTGCCAATCTCTTGAAAACCATTTTGTCTCTGTGCATCACCTGCCGTGACTAACTTCTCCTCCAAAAGGAGGTACTGGGAGTGTAGGAAGGGGATTTGGCCATTTTGCTTCCACTAAATAGCATGTTAATTGTGTGTACCCAAATACCTTTACACTTGGAAAAGTTGTGCTTTCAAACTGAAAGCCTGTCAAGGGGGGTATAAAAAGGGGGTGTGTGTGTGAATTTTCACCTGCTCATCTGACTTTCCAAATTACAAGAGGACTATTTATAATCTGTTTGGTTTGTGGAATTTTTTAGTATCAGGTTGACAGATATAAAAGTGGATGTTTTGGGTTGTAAAGTTCCTAGCAGTGAGTTTTAATAGTGAAGATGATGCTAATTTCATCGGTTTCGGGTTCTTTTGTTACTTTCTCAGCCATGATACATTACCCTTGTGACAGTGTAAACACAGCACTATTCTCTTTAATTTTAGTGATAAAAATGAATTGTAAAACATTTGTGATTTGTTGCTGCTGAGAAAGACGGCTGGGATATTTTAGTGAATGGCCTACTTACAGCTACAAGGCAGAACAATGCTAGACTGAAATAATTTCTTAAACATTGTGTCATTACACATAATCTTGGAAGTGTAAATTGGCCTTTTGTAATGTTTATTTCAGCTCAACTACAGAAATGGTACTTTCTTTTTACCCTAATCCTGCTCCATTAGAGATACAAACACTAACCCATTTATCGTAGCATGCAGTACTAATTTTTTACAACTGCTTGAATTATGCTAAGTGGTCCTGTGCAGTCTGAGGAACAGCAGCAGAGGTCCTGACCTTGCTTCTTTCCATGATCAGCAAAGTTGAAATTAAAATATCAAGCGAAACCATTTCTGCAGCAAAATTGTAAAAGTTAATAAAGTTGAATCTACTTTTGCATTCATGTTCCCGTTAAGTCAGTTCTATTCACATTATATTTCTGAAGCACATGAAAAAAATAAAGCCACTACTTTTTTGCTATCTTTGATGTAACAGATAAAAGAAAACAGAAAAGCTTTAAATTGAATTTACTAAGTGCATATTTAATTTGCATTTAATGCAGCAGGTATTTTATGTTAATCAAACTGAAGATTACTATTAAAATATGTATTTAAGAATTAGCTGCTTTGTGTTTGTGACAGCTGTTGCTTGATGTATTTAGCAGAGCTTTATCATACAGGCCAGGGGACAAATCCTGTGCTGGTTTCTATCCCAGACAAGTTTGATTTAGAAGCAACATGGTCGAATTTGCTCATTTGCCGTATTTTAGCAGAGTTTCTTTTAATTAAAATCAGTGGGTGGCTCACAGGCTGGTACTTCTCAAAGTGGGCATGGGCACGAAGGGTTTGTTTGGGCTGTGGAAGTGCTTGTGCTCTCTGTAGTCCTTGCACAGGGGGTTTAGGTGCCCTGAGCTGGTCCGAGCTCAGGCTGAGCCCCTCCTGCCTGCCCACCCATGGATGATGTTCAGCCCGGTGGGGAGCTCAGCAGCACCTCAGAGCATCCCAAAGCATGGTCTGTTTGGTTTAATGGTGTTAGTTCTGCTGACAGAACACAGGGAATGGATGTTTAAGACTCTTCTCCATCCTCTATAGGCTACTGTATGGCCAGATGCGAAAAACATGCAAAGCTGTCAGCTTTGAGTAAAGGACAGTAAATTTTGGCTCATGGATAACAAACATCTTTTCACCTCATGCAGTTGGGCTGAAATAATTCTGGGCTATAATGTATCAGGCTGCTGCTGACAGTTGGAGCAGAATATTCCAAGAAAAACATGTTTTAAGAAGACTTGGTAATCTGATAATATGTATTTTTAAGGATATTTGTGAGAAGGGGAAATTGCACTTGTCACCATCTGGATCAATACTTTCAACAAATCATAATAAATGCTACTTACTGCTACTTAGGAGAGCATAATTAGTATTCAGTAAACCAATATTAAAATGTATGCTGTGCTTTAAACTGTTTGACTGTATTAGCATTTAAATACCCTATTGTGTATTTGCTATTTCTTCTCTTCTTATAAAACTGTATTCTCCAGAGTTCAAAATGATTAATTTCCTTTAGAATATGTACAATGCAAGGATTTAACAATTCCTTGTATTTAATAATTGCTCAGTAGCCAGGCTTATTATTTCACATAAGCACTTGGGTACAGAGTCATCCAATATTAGGTCAATCATGCTAATAGGGAAATCTGCATAACACATTCCCCGTGCTCTGGGCCCTGGCTGGGGAGGCTGGGTGGAGGGTGGGAAGGGCTGCACCATGCAGGCACCGTGCAGATCCATCTCACATGCCAGCCTTCATTTTCTGCCTACCAGAACAACTGACGGCTGGATCAGGGTCTTGACATGTCTTCAGAGAGTTTTTCCCTCCTTGGCATTTGCAGACAATTGTACAGCTCTGTCTGACAAACAAAACTTTTTTGTTTCTATTTTCCTTTTTTTCCCCTCAGAAAACTGACTTTCCCTTCACTCGCTCTTGCTTACAAGCAGCGATTCCCTCCCATGCCCAAGGGGCATCAAACACCAACATGATTTTAACTCTGGCTCCAGGTTTAGCCCCTGCAATGTGATGAAGAGGCTTCCCTCCACCATAACACTGTAAAAATTTATGGAAAGTCCTGTATAACTCCTGGAAATTATATTCCCTCTGTCTACCTCCCATATAATCTCACCTTTTTTTCCTCCTGCCACTGTGAGTAAGTTATTAAATACATGGCAGCTGAGCTGGTAAAGTGATTTACATCCTGCTTGCAGGTCTAGCCTTGAATATGATTAGTGTCCCTGTCTGAAAGATGGAACTCAAAAGGAAAGTTCTTCGAAAAAATGTGATGAGGCAACTTTTTTGTTAGCAGAGGGTGTTGAAAAAACCTGGTAATAAAAATGAATGTTGAGTTTGGCTGGCTCGAGGGCAGATTATTGTACCTACAGGCTATTTTCAGAAGCAGCTTTGTCATCTCCATATGGCTTTCCATGAGATGGAGATGAAGCAGTTGGAGCTGCCCTGCCACAGGGACCTGGCATCTCTTGGTGCTGGAGCACCTGCTGAAGGAAGGGAACAGGAGCCAGACAGAGGTCAGCAGTGCTGGCATTTTATCCTGACCAATCTGTCGGTGCATGTGAAGAAGTAATTAACCAAAACAGCCTCTGCTTGCCATGCAGGCTTTGCTCTGGTGGCAGTTTGGAGATGGGAATGTTTCTCCTCCCTGCTATTTCTAGGGGCAGCAAGGAGACTTGTTTCCAAACTTCAAGAAAAGTGATTCAGTTTTTTAGCTAGATACACTTAGTAATTTTTAAAAACAGTTTCCAACCTCAGCAGTTTTTAAAATACACTAAAATCCATCTTTTCTTTGATCCAGACATATGAGCGGTTGAAAAGAAAACTAGGGATAGGATTTAGAAAGAATGGCCAGGCTTAATAAAGCCACAAATTTCTGAAGGTCTCCTACGTAGCTTTTTTTAAAGGGTGGTATGTGTGAGTTAGGTGCTTCTGCTGTAGCATGACACAGGTAGGTCTCTCTTCCCAAGACAGGCAATTCATGTGTGTCCTTGGATCCTTCACCGCTTCAGCTGGAGGGAGAGGGCACTGCGGGGGACATCACCACTCCCCTTCTTGCAGACTTTTCCTTTGACCTGGTATCTGCAAAGGCCCCAGGCAAAAATGATTTTGTATTAATGTTCTCCTGAATGGTTGAATAATGAACCTGTGTGTCTGTGCCTTTTAAGGTGGTATCATTCCTGGGCAGTTTTCTGGAAAACAGGACTCTGCTTCACCCTCATGGGGACTGTGCAGGGCTGGGGTGTCCTGAGGATGCTGTCCAGAGGGGACATCAGAGAATCAGGGCCTCAAAACAGCCTGGTGAACATCAGCAGTGCTGAGGGTTGTAAATGAGTATGGAAATGGTGATCAAATCTCCTGCCCTGCTACAGGATATTTGCTGCTCCGGCGCGCCTGTGTGACAGGGATATAAGACTCCCTGCTCAGATAAGCCTCTGGATTTGACTTTGTGGACTGAAAGTGTAGCTAAAAACCACCCACGGACTTGCAGTAATATTTTGTTTTTCATAAGTTCAGGCTTCCCAGCCTCTGCCAGTGTGTGCTGCTCGGAGATGGAGAGCCTGGGCAAGCCTGCTCTCTGCTGCAGGGGCAGTATTGATAAGTGCTTAAAGAAGCACTGCGCATCCTTCTTTATCGGGGGATTGCATCTCCAGTAAGGGCAGGAACAATAGGAGTTGGACTGATATTTGATTTGAATGAGAGGGATTTCTTAGATCCCTCGGTCTAGCTGGGAGATGAGAGATAAGCCTTACAGAAGAATCACACACGGTCTCTGAAATACCCGACAAAACTCCCGTCCCTCTCCCTGTAGGCTACTTAGCTGAGAAACTCAGCCCTGCATCTTGTGTAGATAAAATTGCTGTCAAATCTGTCTGAACTCTCTCTGCTTTCAGAAAACATGTCACCGAGGTGGAGATTTAAATCCAGCTTTTAAACTTCAGCAGGACTGGTAAAAACACATTTCCCAACACCACATTAATTGGTGAATAACAATTTCCTGTAGAAGTGCATATTATGTTCTCAATAATGCCGCATGAAACACCATAATTAGTATTGTTACTATTGTATTATTGATGCCTTGGTGCCTGTTTTAGTGCCTCTGCTTGGGTCATTTGCATCTCTGTCAGGAAGCTGGGGTGTTCTGGTCCTGCCACTTTGGCTTTTGCTGTGATTGTAACAACTCTTGGGTTGAGGATCTGCTGGAATTGGGTTTAACATTTTCCTTTAGGAAAGAGAAGGTGCCTGCTTGTGGTAAAGGACCTTTTAAAGGCAGTGAGACCACCAAGACACTGTCTGCTTTCTGTGGTTTATCTGAGTTGTTAAGATAGGCAGTTGATGGAGGCAAGAAATTACTATTATGTGTACAGTACTTTGTACTGATGATGATCTTTTGTAATACTTCACACTGTTGTAAAATCCCAGTATCTGATGACATTTACACCTGACATTGCCAGTTCTGGTAGTTTTTCAAAGATATTTTAGAGGCAGTGAACTGAAAAAGGTAAAATTTGTATTTGACTATTAAGGACACAGATGAAAAATGCAAAAAATATTCATCCTGATAATTTATTATTAAATAACAAATGTTTAGTTTGATGGCAGGACAGACATCCATCCTTCTGCCAAAAGACTGGAACTAGCCACGGCTTTTGTTCTGCTGCAGCAGCAAGCAGATTTATCAACTTAAAAATCAAGCTCCTGTACAGAGTTCTCAGTGTTCTTAAACTCTGTGTCTTGAGACTCAAAAGTCCTCATTACCGTTCTGGTCTTTGGTACCAACATCAGCATAGAAGACAAGGCCGATATATTTTAATTACGTATTCCTCATCATGACAATGTTCTCTGTTCTCCTGTGGTTGAACGTGGCACAAAGCACGAAAATCACACTGTGGGATATGTTCATGCACTGTTAACCCTGAGCAGGATCTCTAATTGAAGGCAGTAATTAGTACCAGGTTTTTTATAGATCTGTTGAGTGTATCTGTGGTTATGTGAAAAGGAGAATATAACGTTGACCAAGTATGCATCAGTTTTAAAAGAAATCTTTCTCAGCCTTCATAGTTCACCATGTTGCCTGTTAGGATTGTCAGCCACAACAATTAATTTGGGCTTCAGGTGAATTAATGTTCCATATTTAATGGACAAAATACCAAACAGGCAAACCAGAGCAAACTCCCAGACTTGGCTATTTCCATCCACTTTCTGTCTTTCCTCGATCCTGGCTGAGCTGGAGAGCCTTGCTGGCATTTGGCTCTGCAGCTCCTGATTAGCAGGCTCTGCTCGCAGCCCAGTGAGAGCAGGAGGAGCCCTCTGTGGCCAGGCCAGGTTCCTGGGGACAGGCTCATCCTGGTGCGGTGCCAGCGCCGCGCTCCGCGGGGCTCCTGCGGACCGGCAGCGCTCCCACTGTCCTCTGGCCCTCGGGAGGTGACCCTGCTGTGGATATTAATCCCTGGCTTTGAGATTGCAGCTCCTAATGGGGAAACCAGTTCCATGCTCTCAACAGATGGCAAATGTTTTCATCTACTTTTTTATGCTAAGTAGGTTTTAGCCATAACAGTTCTTTTTATATTATTTCTACCAAATTTTCTTGGATGCAAATACTGTGTTTTTATTTCATTTTGGTTCTTACTTGGCTGTAAAATTAATCTTAAATAATATGGGTTATGCTTGTTTTAATTTTCCACTATAATTTCAACATGGCAGCTTAAAATATATTTATGATGCAATCCAGTGTTGGAAAATGAGCTGTAATGTACATTATAGTTGGTTTCCTACAATGTAAAAATATCTTTGCAGTTACATTCTGAAGGAATAACTGTCCTTAGGGGCTAAAAAAGCACACGCAGTTTGCTTTGTTTCTTAAAGTTAATCATCAGAGCTCAAATGTAAACTTAAAAAGCATTAAACACTGAGATAAAATGTGAGGAGTATTTTGTGGTTTAAAGCCATGAAAGATAATGCAAAACATTTTATGGTGGAGAGAGCTTCGTATTTCCTTTTGTAGCAATAAACCCTGAAAAATGATGGTCAGACCCTTGTGTTGGCCCCACATAAAACTGCAGTGGCAGAACACCAGCAGAGATGCAGTGAATGGCACCATTTGGGCTGAGCAGCCAACCAAGGAAGAATGTGCTGAATCCCTAATTTTTATCCAAGTGACGTCTTATTTTTCCAGCCCTTTGCCCTATGTCTTATCCCCAGTCTGTTGCGAATGGAAATTTCACTGTTGTGGCTTTTTTGTTCAATTTTTTTTATATTTTAAGTATGTTTTGCAAATAGAGAGGAAACAGAAAGATGGAACAGAGCAGGGGTTTCACTTTCATGTTTTCATCCCGTGTGTGCATTTCCAGGGCCGTTCATAGAAATCCACCCATGCAGCTCTTCCAGTGTTGGGCCTCCTCCTCTGACTTGTTTCCTGCATGATTTGTGACTCATTCCTTGGTGTGAATAATTTGAATTCTGCTTCTTGCCAAGCGAATTTGGGTGATGTGCCTTCAGAATGGGCTCAATTCTTCAGTGGGGAAATACCAGCTAAAAGAAAGGGTCTTTTGGTCAAGACCTGCAACTTGTGTGTCATAGAATGCTTTATTCTTGGAAAGTTCTGCACAGATCAGCTGTAACAAGAGTAAAATAGGATACAGAGGTTGGCTAAAATATATTTAAAACAGCATTTGAGGAAAGGAAGTGAATAATATTTCTCACTAGATGAGCCCAGCAAGCAGGATGGCATTGTTAGTGTGGTGAAAGGGATATTTCCCATTATTAACTGCATTTGTATGACATGAAATGTCTGCGACTAAAAGCAATTTATATGTAACTTAAGGAATAATCGATATTGATTTGGAATGAAGAATGTTATGATCTTGTTTCTGAAAGATTCATGCAACTTGCAATTTTATGAAAACTTGATTCTGTTACACCTTCCCTGCAGCAACAGACCATAAAGATTGATTATACATTGAAAGCAATATTTGGGTGGAAAAATATGCTGGGCAGATTTTCAACTGTCTTTTCTCAAGCTGCTTTTGCTTTCTTCTCTCACATGTACAAAAATGAGGGTTTCCAAGAGGGCCCACAAGCCTAGACACTGGTAGTATAATAATACCTAACACTTAGGTACTGCATATTTTACACCCTTGTAGCACTACACAAAAGAATGAATTCATTCTCAAAACACCTTTGAAAGAAGAACTCTTTGAATATTGCGTATGGCATTAATGAACGATCATATTTGTAACTTATTTTTCATTTTCCAGGAATACTTGTTCAAACATGTTCTTGCTTACAAGGTGGCTCATGAATAAGAAAAACATTTGTAAATACTCAAGCAAAATACTCTGTATGCTCAAGAGTTTGCATCAGTAGAATTTGATTGCTTTGAAATCTCTTTTGGTGATTAGGGAACAAAAGCAAATCCTGTTTTAAAAAGTTAGTAGCGCACAGTTCAAGGTGTAAATGATAGATACTCAGAGTAATAATTGTGGCAAGTATTATGTCATGGGAGCTTTGGCTGGTATATGGTAGTGCATAGACACAGACTTTTTTCTATTTGCTGTAACTTGTGCTTCAGAACCTACATTTTTATTAACTACACTAAAAACCTTCCCCCAACACAAATAATGATGTGGTTTGGCTTGAAAAACTCACCTTCAGAGTGGGAAAGAGAAATGTGTAATGATTCATTTTTCATTTCTGCAGCCAACAAGAGGTGAAAGTTCTGCAAACAGGGAATTTTGTGTCTCGCAGGTTTGGGGGTTCTTGTTCAGGATGAACTGAACCATCAGTGCTGCTTGAGTTGAGTGTCAGAGCAGAATAACCACAGCAAGGAAAGGCAGTACAGGGATGTCACAAAAAGCTGCAGAATGCTGAGAGTAGCTTTGGTCCGCTCAATTTCTAGTTAGTGGTGCTGATAGAAAGACACTGTTTGGGGCTTCTCCCACAAACCACAGTCACTGCTAAGGACCATCTGATGAAGCAAAGAGAAAAAATTCCTTTAACATCTCAATGACTGAGCGAGCAGCCCAGCCCTGCTTCAATTAGCACACAGCAACAGGGCTTTTACTTTTCACCCTTTGAGTGCACACACCTTCTTTTAGTGCCTCAGTGTGTTTGTCCAAGAAGGTTTTTGATGTCTCCTTTTTATTTTTTTCCCCAATCAGTTTCAAATTTTCTGTGTCTGGCACTTGGTGGGAGTTCCCTGTGCAGCAGCAGTGAGCAGACCTCCCATCCAAAATCCATCCAGCCTTCTCTGGTCAGTTTATTATAGCAAGACTCTTCCGGGGGGGGCTTGTGTGTTAAACAATTCATTTGAACATGTATAGTAGGGCTGTTGCTTCCTGTGAGGTACATACTTCATTTTGGGGCAGATCTGAACAGAAATGTGGCAGCTTTACTGCACAGCAATCCCTTGGCTGGAGCTGGGGTTTGGGTTATTTGTTGTTGCTGCTGAAGTAGCACAAGTTTCTGGGCAATTATTGGGACAAAACATGACATTAGGTATTGCCACGTAATGTGACAGCTGGTCTGGGTCACCTGTGCCAGCAGTGAGTGGGTGGGAACAGAACTGGTGTGCAGGAGGCATTGCCCATGTGTTGAGGAGGATGAGGGTTATTTAATAACTGACACAAGAAGAAGCGAGAGCCTCGAGTAAATGTGGAAGGTTTCCGGTATCGCCAGGATTGCGCGGAACAAGACATTTGTACAAAGCCTAAATCGAGAATGTACTTGGTAGCTGAGCTCGTTCTCAAGTCTTCCAACCGTGTGTGTGCTGCTCCTGCTAGTGCAGCATGTTGTCTAATAAAGTTCTTTGGTACTTTTCCAAAGAAATCCTGCTGACCACTTGCTGTAGATTGTGCTGTGCAATTGCTTGAAGCCACAGTACTCAATACTTGAAAACATCTGAAGTCCTAAATGTAGTTAGATGTGTTTGTTTGCAGTGGACAAGGATTTTGCAGCAAACGTCAGGGAAGGTTTTTATCAGGAGATGCTCTTTGGCTCATTCAGGACTCAGAGGCAGCAAGTGTTACTACAGGCTCAGAATCCAAACCAACCACTGCTGCGGTGGTATAGAGTAGGGTATTATATTAAAACGCAGTTTCTCTAGGATGTATAACATCCTTTTTTTCCCTGGTTTTGGGAACATACCTGAATATTTTTACCTAATAGAGATGCTGAAGGGTATCCATGCTTAGGTGATAAGAGGATGGAGTTCAGAACCCAAACCTCAGAGATCCATCAGCATCACCGAAACTGCACTGTAAAGACAGGAGCTATGCTGCCATCATGGTAATTCCAAACACATTTCAAGCTGTGACCATAAAAGAAATCTCAAGACAGGTTTTTGTTAGTTTTTGGTTTTTAATGTGCTTCTCTGATATAACTTCCCAAATTTCCTCTTTTAGAAGTCCAGATCTTTCATTTTCATTGCCTTAAATTCCTGAAGAGTCTTATCTTTTACATTCAAATGATGTATTGGCTTGGAAATAAGTGCATGAATGTCAAAACAAATCAAATGAATGAGGCAAACATCACTATAAATGGGAAACAATGAAACCATGGTCATTCCAATTCAACATCCATAAATTCATAGTGAGGCTGTGTGTATGTTAAGTTAACCATGCGTGTAAGTGTTTGTAGGGTTGAGATCTGACTTAATTCTGTCACAGAAGTGCATAATTAAATGCATATAAAAATCAAAGCATGTATGAGAAAATAGATTAAAATGGAATCAAGTAAGCAAGACTTAAAAGTGTCCCCAAACTAATGTTGTTGTGTAATTTGAGAACAGTTAGGAACCTATTTTTGTATGTGTAGTACTGTATCTAAGCAACATTCTTCATAGGACGCACCCATTCTCTACAGGATGCTGTAATCAGGGAAAATAAGATTGTCTTCTTTGGAAGTGTAAAATGGTTGTTATATTTCCCTTTATTTTTTGACTCCCTGGAACAAGGTGACCGCTGACAGTCGCTTGCTGTTACGGTGCAGATGGCTTTGAAGACACTAAAACTGGGGTCAAGAGACTGTGGTTCTCACTCTGTTAGTGACTTTCCAGGTTACCTTCAGCAACTTACTTCCATCGACTTTTTTTTTTCCCCTTCTCTTTTTCTGTTCTCTGTGTAGACACAGGTTTGGAGGGCAGGGCTCCCTGTGGTTGGTTTGTATGGTATGTACTCTATGCTTGGCTCTTGTCCTTAGAATAGTTCTTGCTGTACTGCAGTAGTATCAGAAATGGTGTTTAAAATTCCTCTGGTACGAGAGCGAAGCTCAGCTTTGTTCCTTCATCACCCTTCCCAGGGAAAAGTGATTTTGCCCTGGGATCTTACGGCATAACATTATCATTGTCTTCCTCCTGTGGCAGCAACACCCTACTGAAACTGGGAAAACACCAGGTCAAAAACAGTACAGACACAGTGCTTGGCAAGAATCGGTCCTCATGTTTTAGTAAAAATAAGCACCATTTCTAGAGTCCACAGCTGTAAAGCTGGGGCTTGTTTCTGGTTTTTATGTGTGTAAATTCCATGGTAATCAAGTCAATGCCAAAGCTTACCTTTGAACCACATCAGGAGGAAGAAAATGGATGCTATGTGTAGCTATAGTCCCAGAAGCCTGGCCCTGAAATACCAGCTTGCGTTCTACAACCCCACTAGATTTTTGATGTTTTTAGTCTTTCCACTTTCTTTTGTTTTCCCTTTTTTGGGGGAGGGGGGATAAAAATAAACCTATGAAAAAAGGTGCCTGTTGTGCTGATCTGAGGTTTGAAAAATTTGAGTTGTGGGGACTGGGCAGAGTCAGGATGGTCTGGCTTTTTATTATTCTCTGCCACCACCTCTGTGTGCCCTCCATTTCCTGCAGAAGTCTATACCGAGTGACCTGAAGGCAAAAGTGATATTGTAACACCAGGCAGCAAAGTCGCAGGGATATAAATTATATATCAGGCCAGCGCTGGCTGTACTGCAGAGAGACCTGGCCATGTCCAGTAGCATTGCTGAGCGTGTCACCTGTCTGTAGTGGTCAGCAAACTGCTGTCCCCGGGGTGACTGCAATAGGCAGCCCCCGGATGAGGTTTTTTGGCGGCCCGCTGACCCCCGGCTCCAGCACTAATCTCTGATCAGGAACCATCTGCTCAGTGCAGCCCAAGCGAGTAAGCACTTTTCTAACTGTCAGGGATGACCTGGAGAAACTCATGGGGGAAATAAAACCATCAGCCACTGATTGGAATACTGATAGCCATCATTTGGAGTGGTGCTGCAGGAAACCAAATTATGCCTGTGCTCCCTGCCTCGCTGCTCAGCAATATTGTCAATTTGAAGTTAAATCTTCTTGATCAATCCAGGCTCAATTTTGCCACCTTTTGTTGTATTGAATTATGTTTCCTAATGGGAACAGTCTCCTGTAATCCAGCGGCATGCATCACTCAATAAGAAAGTGCAGTTACAGGACGTGGTGTTTTAAAAACAGCTTGTGTGTTTTCTTGCCTGACTTGGAGACAGCTCTGATCTGAGTTATTCTGCATGTCTGGAGTTACTTCTTCAGAGTGCAAGGAGTGGTGGTAGCTGCACCTGTGCAGCACAGGGAGAGGAAGCTGAGTCACTTCCATTGTATAAGGAGGAGAGATTCAGTTTTTACTTTAATTTGCTGTGGCTGCAAAGCACAGGGGCTTCTGTAGTTCCTCTTCTTGGAGCAGGGAACAGACTTTTTGGCAGTCATGTGTAAACCCATGGAAGCCAAACACCTGAAACAGGAATCCTTTGTCAGTCAGCATCTGCCAGCGTACACAATTTCCTAAACATCTGTTCAGTCATTACCATATTAATTCTGCAGTACCACGAGTGTCTGCATGTTAAATCACAGATCCGTATTTGAGGTGCCCTAATTGAGTTTTAAATGTTGTTTTATTACCTAGGTCACAGGACGTGGGGAGAATTAAAGTTGTTTGTGAAAACTCAGAGCCAGATACTGCAATCTTCTCCTGGTGTTTGCTCTGGCAAAGCTCTGGCTGGCTCCTGCTGGGGTTCAGAGTCAGCAACAGTGTTTGATCTCATGTGGCAAGGGTTGATGACAGTCTGTTGACACCCCTAATGCACTGTCACAGTTGGTACCAGCCAACACAATCATGGTTCTTGGTACATATGGGACTGGTTGTCCTCACCCTCCCTCTGCTGTCCCAGGAAAGAAAGGTTAAGAAGAAATTCCTTTATCTATGTAAAATTTACTTTTCTGACATCTAATTCTAGGCATGGATCTTGGAAATTTAGTTGGTTTGTGGATTTATAGAGTTGACTTATAACCATATCATTTTACTGTTGATTTTATCATTTACTTGTTGATGCAGTGATTACTGATTGCAGGTGAGTTTCCCTTTCCTGTTGAAAGAGTCTCCTTGCAACTTGTGCAATCACTTGTACCTTGACATTTTTTCCAAGATGTACTTAATACCTATTTATACATATATATGGATCCTCTTATCCTGAATAGTCCTATGAATGCTGAAAAGGGCACGAAAACCTCTTTGAAATGGGAGAAGAGCCAAAAGATGGACTGTGTTTTTCTGGCTGTTCGATGGCCAGTGAGGGAATGCATGGAGAAGGGATGTGCATTTGACAGAACAAAACGATGAGGAGAGATGCAGTGAGCTGTAGTGGGAAGAAGTCTGAGGGGATTCAGGCACTGAGCTCAAGATTAAAGAGGATATGTGGTGAAATAAGCAAGAACTAAATTGGAACTGGGAAGGGTTTTCATGCAGGACCCCTCTGTTTTCCAGTTATGGTGCTGTCTGGTGGCCCTGGTCCATGATTCACCTCCTGGGTGGGAATGACCCAGCCTGTGGCCTGAGCTGAGGCTGTGCTCAGCCCTTCCTGGGCTGTGCCGTCATCCTGCCTGGGCTGAGGCTGTGCTCAGTCCTGCCTGGGCTGGCGGCCAGGGCTGTTCGGATGCTGGTTGGCAGCACTTCCGCAGGGCAGGCGGAGCACAACTCCTGTGCCCTTGTGTTTCCATCACAGTCAGGGCACCGTGTACCTGGCTTCAGCTCCCTTGTGTGGAGGTGCAGTCCACTCATTTCTCGCTGGGGCTCAGTCTGGAGGCACGACCTGGCTGTGTTCCCATCTCCAGTGGGCTGGGAGTGACGGGGTTTCTCTGGTGTGCCTCAGCCAAGGGCTGGGAGGAGGCTGGTGCCAAGTCAGCACATTGGCAGCTGCAGTTTGAGGATGCTGACCCATATATTGTGCTGTGGCAGTGCCTTCCTTGCCTGCCCTCCTCTGAGGACACGGTGCCCAGCTCGTGTGCCGTGGTGCCTGGACCTGGCACTGGACAGTGAGTTTGCAGCCACAAACCGAGCAGCTGGAATTTAATCACTCCAGCTATCCTTGATTAAGCCCCTGAATGCCCCTATCTACTGGCCAAGTCAGTGTTAGCCTAGTCCTACAGATGGTGAAACTGAGACACAAGGAGGTTAAGTAACTCGCCCAAGGCTGTGCAGTGAATGGTGACAGATCTCGGATTAGAGCTGCGAGTTCTTGGCTCACAGAGGCTCCCACAGGCTGCTGGACAGGGCTGCCCAGCCCAGCAGAGTGGCCATGCGTGCTGCTTGCAGCAGAGCTCTCCCAGCCAGAAAATCTTGTCTCCAATCTCTGGGGGAAAAAGCTCTTGTTCTCTCAGCACAGTCAAATCATTGAATGTTTTGGGGTTTTTTTCATTTATGGGTTTAGTTTTACTGTTACTTCAGCTTTTCAGGTGGTTTATGCAATCCTCCCAGGATCACCTGGCTGATCATAAAGGATACTTTATCATTTATGCACTACCAAGAAAGTCCATAGGTGTGGAATAGCTCTCATAGTTCGCATGGTGTCTGAAAGCCTTCTCTGAATTATGCCATTAGTGTGAAATCACAGGCTGGCCGGGGAGCATTTTTTTCATGTACTTTATGGTCAGTAAACAGGTGCTTTGCATGTGGTGGGTGGTACATTGGTGTCATCATAAGAGGCACTGACAAAGAAGCTGTTACTTTTCAGGGATACTTTGTGCCGAAAAGGGGCCACCTCCTCCCCTTACAGGCGGTTTCGTTTTTCCCCAGTTAAATTCCCATCTCTCTCCAGAGACGTGTTCCTCCTGTGCTGCTCAGGGCAGGCTCCATCAGCTGGCGTGTGATGCTTTCCCCAGCCCAACACAGGTCCCCCGAGTGCAGCAGAGCCTTTCCATCCTCAGCTTTGTGTGGAGATCCTGGTGGCTCCCCACAGCCACTGTCCACCCCCTGTTGATGTGGATGACCAGGGAGCCAGGACTCCTGTGCCAGCTGCAAAGGCAAGTCAAGGTGCTGCTTGTGAGGCTGCTCCAGCCCTTTTTTCTGCCAGGTACCATAGCTCAGCTGGATCAGGCTCTGCCCCACACTTACCTTGAGTGCCTTGAGCAGTGTTGTTTAAACACAGTAGGATGCACCCCTCAGATGCTGGAGAGAGGCACCATTTGGCCCTCAGACTTCCCACTGCAAAGCAACTTGTTTATGTGATAATCTCCTGAGGATTAGAAACACTAAAAAAAAAAAGAAAAGATTTGTTTAAGTGACTTACCACCATGGGAGGATGGGAAAGAGCAGAATGCGGCTCCTGGCTACCAGGCTTTCCCTGCAAACTCTGCTTCAGGTGGTTTAAATGCTTTCCTCTTTCATCCCACGTGTTGTGCATCTCCACACTTCCAGCCTCCTGCCGCTCTGACAATAGGAGATGTCAAAAGAGAAGGATTATTCCTGCAGTATCTCCATCCCCACTGGAAGCAGTGAGTGCCAGGAATGTTAGGCAGACGCCTGTGCTGGTGAGAGTGCCAGCTCCGTTTTGCTGGCCCGAAAGGCTCAGGTAGGTTGAGTAAGCCTTGGATGAGAACCCGAGCTGCTGGGTGCTCGTCTGAACCGACAGCCAAACTGTCTGAGGTCTGCCTGGTGCTTCTTGAGACCAGATGTAAACCCATATTGTGCTTGCAGGGCTGGAGGGAGAGCTGGCCCACTTGTTCCTGCATACTCAACAGCTATGAGAATATTCATGCCCATTATTTAGCAAAATTTTACTATTAGAACACAACTTTAAAAGAAGCATTTCTGATTACTTGTTTTCATCTGCTTTATTCTCTATTTGCTTCCTGGGCCTGAGTAAATAATTCAAATATTTTTCTTTGAGGAATTCTTTATTAAAGATTTGACCACAAAATCCTTAGAGTGGTTCTATATTTGAAATTATTTGTAAAAGTCTTTGATGCATCTTTCCGGGGTTTGTTTTCTTTTTGCATCACAATTACTGCTGAATTTTGTAGCACTAAATTTCTGTATTATCCCATGTTTAAGTTTCCCTTTCTGTATTTGACTCTTACACAATAACCCAGCACAGTATAAACTGAAATTTAAAATTGAATACACAGTTGGAAATTATTTACAAGCTCAAAATCTGTTGCTGTGTTCCTCGACGTTAGCTGCAAACCCTGAATGCTTGCCTGTTTGTAGAAAGTGGGAATAAAAGCTTTTTAAATACTGTTGAGCTGAAGCTGAATCTCAGCATTCAGATTCAGAAAACCTTTTTCCCCCCACCCTCTCTCACTCTAATTTCTCTTGAAGTCCAGGTTTATAGAGGCCCCAAGTTTATCTGTAAATCTGATTGCATTTGCCCTGCTGCAGTTTTCTGTGTTCGCAATCCATAAATATATTATTACAGCAGCAATATATAGATACCCATCACTTTGCTGCTGGGGAGCAGAGAGCACAGAGGGGGAAGGAGGGGAAGAGAGAGGGATGATTCTGCCCCTCAGCAGGCAAAAATGCAGCTTTTTCCCACTTTTTATCCACAGCAGCTTCTTCCCTGTGTTATCTCAGCGTGCAATGACACAGCAGTGTCAAGGGAACCAATAATATTTGCTGTCCCCAAAAAAATACATAAACAAATAAAAATCCCTATCTAAGAGCTTGAGATGGAAGGAAATACAATATGAAAGAGAATTAAATTCCAAGCCCAGGTATGCTTCAGGCGTTCCAGGGCAAAGAATTGCTTTGTTTTGGATGGGGCTTGAGGGAAGCAGGGGCCACCATTTGTCATCGTCAACACTTGGATTGAAGTTTGGAGAGTGAAAATGTTTTCAGAAGGGAAGAGGTACCATTGCTGGCTTGGCAGAGCAATAAAAAGAATGCTCAAATGTACCAATTAAAAGGTGTGAATGGCATTTTTATGGCCTTGTTCTTGTGCACTCTCAGCACTGGGTGCAGCCTGTATGGTAAGCCTGCTCTGGTCTGACATTATTCACTCTGATTTATATTCTTTAATTAAAGGCTTTTAACATTTAATTATATTGGGAAAGTAGCATTGGTGCTTAGGTCAGTTTATGGCACAGGAAATAATCTTATTTTTATTTTCTAGGCTGTGATTGCAAAACAGAACTTCAGAATCTCCCCAAGTGGGCAAACCTCCCAAAACATTAGGTGTGCAGAATTGTGCATGCACTTGCACAGCTTGCACAGCAACCCAATTATTGCACTTACCTGCCTTGAATCCATAATCACATTAATTACTTGGGCAAGCTAGCTGTGCATTATGCATATTTTTACAATCAGTGGTTGAACTGTATGCTTGTAAATATAGCTGAGCTTTTCCTAACTGTAGTATATAATGTAATGAGAAAATTATCTGTGGAGTGGTAAAGTGGTAGCTTCTATATTGCCAGGAAGGATTTCCAGCATGCAGCAATTCTAGCTGTGAACATATCTGATTAAATTACATGAGTTTAGAATGAAAGTTGAATCAGTAAAAAGTGTTTTCATCTTCTCACTGAAGGCCAGAATTTTCAAGCTGGGTGTTCACGATTCTGTACCAATTTTTCTCTTCATCATAATCCCCCCAAATAATATAAATAAAAGATCACGTAGAATTGATACATACTTAACAATTAAGAAGAATAATCCAACTGATGACCCTCCAATTGTACAGTTCATGTTTAGCTTCCGGGAGGTGGATGTATTCCGCAAGTCTGCTTAGCTTTTTATCTTAAATTCTTGGATACCAGCCTACCCTTCCAAAACTCTCAACACAAAACCATCACACAGGTGGTCTCTATCCAAGAGCCAAAAGCTGTTGACGCAGGAAGGGGGGAAGATGAGGACTGCAAAGTATCCACACTTCTGTCATTCACTGGGACCAGGGTGATTATCTTTGTTCCTGGCACTGTTATATTTCTTACCTTTGGTACCATTCCTCCTTGCTCATCTCTGTATTTTCTCTTGATTAAGCATCCAGTTTGAATATTAGTGCAAGACTTTTTCATTCATGAGATGATGTCACGATTTCCAGGCACTGCATATGCTGCATTGCTAGGTAGCACTTAGCAATGTTTGGATCCCCATCTGTTACCTCAATTTGGCACATTGTGCCTGCACTTTAAACTCTAAAATGTTATGACACTGCTTCCTACGTTTCTGGGTGCCAGGTGGATTGGAGCCATTCCTCGAAGGATGTGCATGTGCAGTGTAAAGGAGTAAATCACTTGGAATGGGCATTTGTCCTCGCTCTGCGGGTGTCATTGTTCAGTACCCAGTGCAGCCCGAGCCGGCTACTTCCCAGAGTAATACTCCAGCTTCCTGCTAATTATTTACTGAGAAGATGACAGCTATTTGGACGCTGTTGACTGTGTTGCGGTTATTTCAGTAAACTGCTCACGTCTCTTACAGCAGAGGTGCTTTCCCACTACTACCCCTTAGCACGTGGCAGAAGTGCATGGTTATATTAACAGTGTAAACTTAGCAGCACGCATTTGCTGGTTTGATAATCCCCCACTGCCAGTGTGTTATGTCTGTGTGTTCTCCATGTGGAGTTAGGGAGAGCTGCATTCCTCCCTGCGTCCTTTCTGCCAGCTGAGGAGTGACAGCTTTGGGACAATTCTCCTCTCTGCTTCCTGAGGCATCTTTGCCATGCAAGCCATCTTTCTCCTTTTTTCTTCTCCCTTTTTCCCCCTGGTCTGAGTGGAGGGTTGGGTCAGATGGCCTCCCAAGGTCCCTTCCAACATTCAGGATTCCATACTGCTCTTCCTCTTGTGCCCTTCTTGCCTCTCCCCTCCCTGTGAGTACCTCGTGGGCACCTTGTCAGCTTTATGGAGCTGTCAGCACTGGAGGGGAGAAGTCAGAAGAAAGTATTTTCATTATTTTACACAAAAATGATGAAATCCCCTCAAAATAACTTCACTAACAGTGACCTAAATACTCAGTTCTGTCTGTATTTCTCTTAAAATTCATCAGAATTTAACTCCCTGTCGTGTTGGTATACTTGAGAATTGGGTTAAAAGAGCTTGAAACTGGAAGAGATAATAGACCAGTTTGTAGAGAGTGCAAATATTTCAGTACTGACCCATTTCCAGCACATTATTTTTAGTGTACAACATTTTGCATCACTTTGCATTGAGATTTGATGTGACAGTATTAATAAACTTTAAACAAGGAGAAGAAGAGGAAGAAAAAAGCCTTTTTCTTTCTTTCTTTCTTTCTTTTTCTTTTTTTTCTGGGCAAATACTACTTAAAATCTGATGGTCTGGAAAGAGCCATGGCATAGGGACCAGGAGAGCAGCACCCTCAGGGGTTGGAGTTTCCCTTACCATACCTATAAAAAGCTGTGGTGTAACATTATGGCACATCGAACCAAAGCTCTCAAAACCATTTCATAATTTAGCAGTCAGTGCCTGGGGAGCCCAAGGGATTTAAGCACAAAGAACAGTAGAATAAGCAGAATTCCGTTAATGGAGAGATTAACAGAGCTGGAAGAAAGGAGTGTTTTCCATGAGCTGTTCGGGGTGCTCTGTCCCACCTGCATCTCCTGACAGCAGAGTGGTGATTCTGTCCTGAAGGGATGGGCAGTGACAGTGCCAGACCTGGCTGCACCAAGCAGGGAGAAGCAGCAGGAATTAAGAGGGAGATGTCTGCTCTTGGGCAGAAGGTGGAATAGGAACTGTGCTGCCACTGCCGCACCAGGTCCTGGTCCAAAGGCAGGAGGCTTTTCCTTAGGAATTCAGCTCTCATGTTTTCAGCACTGCTGTGCTGGAATCTTATAAAACACAGGTCCTGAGGATGACTTTTTTCCCTATAGTTTTTCTGATTTTTCTTACTTTTTAATGAGCTGTTTGAGCAGAGCTTAATGGTGGTGACAGGAAGTTTGAGAGTGTATGGGTGAGAATTGGGCAAGGCCAACAAGGCAGATATCCTTGTGGGAGTATGCTACACAACACCCAACCAGGATGAATAGGTGGATGAAATATTCTGTAAAGAGCTGGGAGAAGTCTCACAATCCCTACCCCTTTTTCTCATGGGGGACTTCAACTTTCCAGAAGTCTGCTGAAAGTACAACACAGCAGAGAAACAACAGGGTTGGTCTCTTCTCCCAAGTAACAGGCAACAAATATTTGCTCTCCCTTTTCTTCCAAAGGAAGTAGAGTCTAAATGATGTTTATTCCCTGCAGTCCAGGTCATAATTGAAATACAGTTTTGAAAAATTGAAGTGATTTGTCTTTTTCAGTGTTTGGTCTTTTGCATTTTTTTTCCAGTTTGCACTGTGTAGATGTTCACTCTGCAGAGTAAGTAACAGAGCCCAGAAACTTGACTCTAACGGAATTCTGCTTATAGTAAGTGTTTGGTTTGGAGTTGTTGCCCAATTAACCTTGTTGGGCTTTCTGCCCAACTGTAGCTGTCACCAAAACCAGAGAATGAATGCTTGATTGAACTGAAAATCTTATGATTTGGGCGACAATTGAATTGCTGTCATCCTGTCCTGTCGTATCTAAACAGTAATTACTTTCTTCCTGTAAGTTTGTGATTGGAAACATTTTATGTTTTAGCTCTATGGGGCTAAAAAGTGGACACGCACCTGATGCCAGAAAAATGTGACATTTTACAGGAAACCATTTTTTTCTGGACAATTACAAAGGAGAAGGGATTTCAGCACTGAGAGAATGCATGTTATTGGCTGAACAAATGCATATTATTAGCTAGAGAATAGGCCGGTGTATCCAGCATTTCAGCATCTTTCTAGTTTGACTGTGAAATACCAATTTCTGTTTTCTTAAATGCTAACACTGTCTGTGAGCAGCAATTAAGTCAAAGAGATGTGTTACAGATACTGATCCAAAGTAAATTCCTGCTGTTCCAGAGAGGAACTTTTCCATTTACTCGACTGCTCAGTTGTTTGCTCTAACCTGACCAGCTGTGTGTTTCATGCTGTATGTGGAGAGGAGCATTCAGACAGGAATGTGCAAAGAGATATGAAGTTGGCCAAAAATGTGAGCAGCTTGAAATTATGACTTGCCTTGCCCTTAACTCATTCCTTTTGAGAAAAGAAGTGCTACTCTCTGGATGATAAAACTGCTCAGTCTGAGAAATACAGTAGAAGAGATTTTGGGGGTACCTGGCTGAGTATATAGTGGAAGAAGTTTTGAAAGTCAGCTTCCATTGAAAATATTTTTTTGTTTTTATTTTTTGAAAAAGGCCTCTGAAAATACAGAGCTAGTAAATACAAGCCATTACGAGATGTTTTTATTTGTTAATGGCTGGGTTTTTGTGTAACTGTTTTTGACTTCTGTCTGACCTGCTGTTCTCAGAACAGCTTTTGTCTGAGCAGTGGTGATACTAAACTGGTGCAGTTTCTGTCTCGTGTATGTACTGTACATTTAGAAACCACTGAGCCAGATTAAATCCAGGTTCACAGTCCAAGTGTCCGCATTTCCGAGGATGTGCTGAACCTGCCTCTAAATGTATTGCAACTCGTGGCTTGTTCCAAGAGGGTTTTTTCTTGTGGATTGCTTTTCTGGGGCACATAGGCAAATAAATTGTCAAATGCCCAGAAGAGTGCTGTGAGCACAAGCACGTAATTAGTTTTTGGTAGAGCATTCATTAAAGCCAGTCAGTGAGTTCCTTAAGAGCCATGTAACTGATCCCCAGGATCCTGGGCTGCTGGAGCATCCTGATGGACCCAGCCTGCATCTGGGAGAGGAACCAGCTGCAAAAACGGTGTGTGAGCTCTCCTAAAGGCTGCGGGCAATGAAAAGCTCTGCTGAAAAAGGAAAAGGGTTGTCTGGAGTGATAGAACATCTCAGGGACTGCGAGTGGTTTTAAGCACTCTCTCCCTTACTTGAATCAGGTTAAATTCATTTTCTACCTTTAAGTAGGAACTGAGTTTTAATTGTGGCTGCCTACGGGTCAGCTGCAGCTTGGGCTTGTGATTGATTGGGTCCTCCAGAGCAAGCCCAGATGAACACAGGACAAGTCAGCGGGAGCAAACTCAGGCCAATTAGTTCCCAGTGCTATCGGCAATGCTATGGGAAATCCATTTTTTTATCAGTAAGGCTGCAGCTTGCATCAGCAGTCTCCATTCCTCATAAGCAGATCATTGACTTATAAATTCTTCTGGTATCTTTGGGATGTTTTTATCCTCCAGCCTATTGCATGTACTAAATTTGAGGGGATGTATCAGTAGCTGTAGCAGTGGCAAAGCTAATATTTTCTTTCAGAGTACTGTGTTATATGTCAGCTGAAACAGCAAATGCATTTTTGCAGTGTGTTTTGCTGTCAGAGAATTGCATATAAAAATCAGCACATGCTCCCACTAGCAGCCTGTGTTCCTCCTTCTGATTTAATGGAGTAAATGATCAAGGTTCCTAAAACCAAGCTGAAAACTGTGTTATGTATTGCTGCTCATTTAGAAAGCAGTAAAGCTTGGTAAATCAAGGCAATTGATTAAGCATCTATCCTAAATTATAACAGAGCAGATCTTCATGCAGTGTCACTGGTAACATGTTTATGGCATTGAGTATTCATTGCTGCATCCTTCAGCTGAAATACATCCGGCTGCCTGAGGAGTGGGAGTGGGACTCGGTGCTGAAAATCGCCCTACCAAGCATGGGACTGGAACTGGTGTGGGCCAGGACTGCTGAAATTGTGGCACACCATCCCATGCAATTAATTCTATTCTTAACGTCTTTTCTCTGCTGGCAAGTTGGCCTTGTTCTGCAACTCTTTTCCAGGACTCAGTCATGTGAGGAATACAAGGTGTAACCCATCACCACTCCCCTTCTCACAGGTGAAGAACATCATGACTCCTGAAAAAGTTTCACTGTCCCAAGTAACCTTTCTGTTCTTTACTCAAAAGGGTTTTGTTTATTCGATACTTTAAGTATCCTTGGTCTCTTAAAAAATGCTTCTTTGCATTGACTTTCCGAAAATTTGCTAAAAAAAATAGCTAGAAAAGAGAGCAAGGAACTGCTAATTGACGGTTCAGTTTGTAAAGTATGAAAATGGAACAGGAAATTTAGAACCTCCTTGGTCTAGAGAAGTTTTAGAGCAGAGCTGATTACGGTGTAGAAAAACCATTTCAGCACATCACCACATCTAATAAATGCCCCGAGCCTGTGGATATTGCATGTGCACCACTACACACCAACACTCCTGTGCCAATATGCTTGAGTTACTCCTGCATAAATGATTAATAGGTAAATTAACAAGTGTATTTAATGTGTGGTTATAGAAGGTGCTTAGTGAATGTGCATTTCATGTGTTTTCCAAGAAAGTTGAGACTTAGGGGCCAGCACGCTGACGTGACTTTGGACAAGCGTCTTGTAAAAGCAGGTCAAATGATAGGAGAAGTTCTGATCCCTTCCTTATCTGCATGTTCAAGTGCATGGGTTGTTATTTTTCTGACAGCCCCATCATTTATTATCTGTGCCATTTTTTTTTGACTGTAAGATAGTGCTATTTCCCCATGATCAGCCAGTTGTTCTGTGAGGGCTGTCTTTCATCAAATCCATGCACACTGTCAGGCACTGGAGGCCTGATCCAGGTTGGGAGCCAATCATGTTGCTGCTGGCAATGAGATAGACAATGAGATTTACTATTCTAATGAGAAGAAATGAATCCGTCAACACTGTAAGAGAAACAAATGCACCTTCTTGCACCATCAAGGGATGTTCATATTTTCAGTAGTGATAGATGGGCATTTGAAGTACAAAGGTATTTTATCCTTATCATCAGTCCCTGTCAGTTGGGGCTAAATGTCATTTCCTGAGAGGTGGATTAAAGCAAGGACGAGCAGAAAGAGGCTGAGATTTTCAGTAGATCAGACGTGTTTGCATTCACAGATCCTTTTAAACAAAGTGCTTATTGTTCGAACATTTTCAAGATGTTCTGCAGTGTCATGATTTTCTTCAGGTTACTCAAATTGCACTTTTAATGCAAGAATTGATGGAACTAAGCACTGGTTATCCCATATCCCTGGTGGGGGTTCACAGCCACGGAATACGGGTTCACAGCCACGGAATACATACCCTGATTGTTGCTGGGGTCTTTGCTTTTGGATGAATACAGCTGTGGAGAGTCAGCCCTTCCCTGGTACTTTCTATCCCATCATGACGAATGTAGGACTGCAGATTATCCACACAGACCCTGGGAGTTAAATAGACTGTATGTATTAAGTGTGCAGCTGTTCTATGACTAATTTATGCCTTAATACTTTGCTTTTATCATGAGTGGTGGCGTGACAACAGTGAGTAAGATGTTAACAAGAGGCTCTGCCTTTTTTTCGAAATCTCCTGGTAGTGTCTCAACTGAGGAATTTTAATTTGGGTGGTTTTCCTTCACATTACAAAGATAAGGCAGAGGAGGAAGGGCATATTTTTGTCCTCTGGCTGTGAAAAAAGTTTTTCTCGGAAGAGAGTTATGTGGGAGCAGGATGCATCTTAGCTCCTGCTTAAGAGCTGCTTTGGGTCAAGTAGTGAGCAGGTCTCTATCAGCTCTCTAAGCACTGGCAGATATTTTATCTCGGTGCTTTTAAAAAGTTCCTGGTTGACATTTGGCTCCAGCGATGAGATGTTTTTGTTTATCCAGGTGTCTTGGAAATATTTGTGGCCAGGATGTCTTCCCGGGGGTGTTGGTGCTGCCGAACAGCTACAGACACAGGCATGTAATTGCTGTGTTTTCCCTGGCAAAACCTGCACCTTGGATAACCCTTTAACAGTGCCGGTGCTTGGAAATGAGAAGTATCATAATCCACATTCTCAGGGAACCAGATAAAATCAGAGGCAGAGGAGCTGCTACAGGAAAGGGCAGGCAGAGTGTGATGAGGGACCAGAGGGCTTTGGGGAGGGAGATGGCTCTGTGATAACGTCCCGGGTGGGCTGGGGGTCAGTGGTGCAGATAACCCAGGGCTGAGCACACTCTGCCTTTCCTGCCTCTTGCTTTCTCAGCCTTTTCATTAAGCTGGAATAATGCTTAGGTACTCCTGCTGTGCATTGTCAGTTTTTTCTTAGCTAGATTTAAACATATTTATAGCACCTAAAATGCTCAAATTGGTGAAGTAATCTCCGTGCAAGTGTAGCTCAGCTCTGCTTCCCCATCCTAATGTCTCTGAAATGGAAGCATAATGCATATTTTCCATGTGCCTGTCTGCCTCCCCCATAAGGAAACCCCTTGCCTTTGAGTTGTTCCAAGTCCAACAGTGCCAAAATGTATTTTTGTGAAATAAAATGGCTAATTAGATCACATAAACCTTCAGAATGTAAAAAATGAAACTGTAAAACAAGCAGCTGTGCACTTGAGGTTCATCCAACCCCTTCTGCACAAGTTGCATTTTGATCAGCCTGAAGACTGGGAGTTCATGTCATTCCCCCTTTCTGTGATCCAGCCTCAGCGATGTTCTTGAGGAACTGTCTTCTTTTAAAAATGGAGCATTTAATTCTGTTGGGCAGCAGCCCAGTTGCGGGAGTTTTTCTGTAGCACCATCTTGTAAACATCAATACAAATTCACCTCTCTGTGCCATGCAGAAGTGATGTCTCTTTAAAAAATTTTATAGTCATCATGTCTCTAAAGGAACATTCTCCACAAAATGAGAATTTGGAGCTTAGTCTCCTTAACGTGGGAAGGAAGAATGCTGCCACCTTTCTCTGCGCAAGTTTCTTACTAAGGACTGATTTGCAAGAAAGGAAAGGAATGTATTTCAGAGGGAGGAAGGTGTCCATTCCTTACTGCTGTATTCTGGCATGTCCTAAATAACTCTTTCCAGACAGAGAGCATTTATCGTTATCCCTGCATTCCCACTAATGCTGCAGAGTGCCTTGACCTCCATAACTGTGTTCTCCAAAGATGCATCCCACTGGCCTCACAAGAACTGCGGGTTGTGGTTGATGTTACGTTTTCTGCTGGCCCAGACTGTTGAGCCAGGAGGGATTTCATAAATAGGTGTCCTGGCAAGACAGCTCGTACCTCATCAGTTCCCAAATTCATCTGGCCTAGGCTTAGACACAGCTGGGCACGAGCGTGGAGCTTGGCTGTCCTCAATTCCCAACTTCCCACCTCAAATGCACGGGGAGTTTCTTAAAATGCGGAGAGGCCCCAGCATGTGCTACCCAAGCCCAGATTTCTCTCTTCTTTTCCAGAGGTTTATGTACTTGCTGAAAAATGATTACTGTTCTTAAGAGTTTGCATCATCAATATTTGCATTTGTTTGTAAAAGTATTTTAAAAAAATTAAAAAGGAACTATTAGCACACACAAGCAGTTACTGTACTAAGAGGAGGAAAATAACTTGAAAGATACAGTTATTAGTGTCAGGATTTGATTTTCTTCTTTTTAAACAACTAAGCTTCTGAAATTATGAGGAGATGTCAGTGATAATTAGAGAATTCTTAGACTCACTGTGCAATCAACAAGTCATTTGTGTAGCTTTCCTTTCCATTCGGAACAGTTTTAGAAAGACAGAAAATCATGGGTTTCTAGAGATACATGTATAATATTACGTATTTGTGCTTAATGTCTGCTAATCTCCATACTTCATAGAAAAAAAAAAAAAGCCACCAAGATTTTGTGAACAGCGGTCTTCTTTTGCGGATTTTTGCATCTGACACAGAACATCCCCCCCGTGTTTTGCAGCTGTTATTTTTTACCGTGTATTCATTTCCATTCGCTGACAATGTGCTACTCTGAGACCTGTGCATGTAAACTGCTCTTGAAAACACTCAGTGCTCAGAAGTCCTATTGAAATCAATATGAGAATAGAGAACAAATACTTGCCAATTTGAGCTCTGGGTGCTTACAAATGCAGCTGTAGAGTGGTAAAGATTAGAAAAGCTCAAACATTCCTGCTATTATAGTTCTACAGAAATGTGCCATAATAATGTGGAATAAATATGTGGGAATAAAATCCATACTTCAGCTTAACTTCCTCAGGTAATTAATATTATCATCATCATTTTATGGATGGAAAAAAAAAAAGGCAGTAGAGGAGCTGTAGTTTCCCCAAGGCAGAAAGGTACATTTGGAGCTGATGCTGAAATTCAGGTTGGCTTGATCTCTGCTCCTCTTTGCTGAGGTCTCCGGAGCCGATGCTGAAGCAGATGCTGTACTTAATTTTCATGTTCTCTTTCACTTGAGTGAGGAGCACAGTTCCTTCTCAGCTTTCTACCTCGTTAGTGAGAAGTGAGAGATATTTCCACCGGGCAGTTCAATCCATTGAAAATTCGAACTGTCGTTTTTCTCTTCCTTGACTTCACAAGCAACCTCTGTGTCCTTCTGCTCTTTTGAAAGTGTTTTAGCCTAAAGTGCATGGAAATTTCAGACTTGGGGAAAAAAAAAAAAAGGCAGTTTGACTCACTATCACAGATATCTGGAGATGTGAGGTTACAATCTTTCCTGAACCTTTCATTTCAACTAAAACAAGAGGAATGTGCCGTGTTATAGTGCAGCTCTCATCGTGGCTGCCCCACTGGCACAGGCATGGCTGCGTGATGTGAGCATCCCAGGGCTTTGCAATTCCTGGTGATTGATCCAGGGAACATCACTAGCAGTATCTTTGGGAACAGTGGCATCAGCTCCTGGCACTGCTGCTTGCTCCCATGGTGTGTGCCCAGCCCAGTGGAGCCTGCAGAGCAGGCTCTGACTGCTGGTAGACAGAAATGAGTGCAAGGGCTGGACTGTGTGATCACAGAAAAGAACATTGCTGTCCCAATAAGAGCATGGTCCTTCCCCATTCTTAATACTTGGAGGGATGCTACTGCTGGAACAGCAGGTGAATAAAAACGAGAGAGACATATCAGACTCCTGTTGAAAAAGTAAGGGCATGAGACAGAAGTTGGTTTGCCATAGGTTTCACGCTGAGAAGTCTCAAATAGAATGTATTTCTCAGTGTGCTAGGACTAATAAGAGCATTTAGTTATTTATACAGATGAGCCGAGAGTCGTTCACAAAGAAGAATAAACATTAAATTACCATAATTCTTCCTTCTTTCTTTACAATAGAATGCGTGAAGGAGCTCTAAGAGCCCAGGAGAAAACACCAAGAAAAATTTTTAGCTCAAGTGAGAGCAAGGGATTTTTTTTTTTTTCTTAAGCAAAGTTTTCAAAGAAAATGCTATTTAATATTTAGGCCTTGAAAAGCAGATGCATTCCTCTGTCAGTTCAGCATACCAATAGCAGTAAGCTTTCACTGTGAAAATGTCCACTCTGAGTTACATTAGGGTTTTTGTTTCAGGATACAGTATTGTAGGGCCAGAGTGTAACTGGGTTTTGTCTAAGGTGAGGCTCTAATGACGGAATTTTTCTTCAGCCCTAGAGCTGGTTTTATTTCACACAGTCAATATTCCAACATTTCTTTCAATCTTTGCCTTCACTTCTGTTGCTGACCCAGTGAAAGGGAGCTTGCAGGCACTGGGCACTTGTGCCTGTCAGTGCCGTCCTCGTTCCTGTGTCCATTTGGATACATGGAAAGGCTTCCCTGGATGTTAAAGGCAGCAGGCTGCTTGTATTGAGTGCTAGAAGAGAGCAAGGAAGAGAGATTATTGGTGAAGGGTCGGAGAGTTCCCTAATGAGCACTTTGGTGGAAGGGATGCTTTGAAGCCAGGAGTGGAGGAGTACAGTCCACATTAACTTATGCAACCTGGTGCTGTGCAAGAGGACACAAACAGACAGATGAGCCTACTTTGAAAGGTAGCCAAGATCTTCTCTTCTTTTTTCCCAGTAATCCCTTGATGTGTTGGAGAAGAGGAGACGGGGAATGTAATGTGTTTTAATTCAGTGAGTGTTGTGCAGGAAGAACAGACTATGACCTGATTTGACTTAAATACACACAAATGTTCACCGTTTCCCTGATAGGCATTAGTCCAACCATTACACAATGTGTTGAGTTGAGGGTGGGAGAATATACTGTATGAATGCAGGTTAAATAAGAGCATATTCTATCATTATTTTTGTTTGTACAGCTCCTAGCACAGTGATTACAGGAGTTGCCCTCATTAGTAGCATTGCAATAGGAATAAAAAAAAAAATTAATAAAAGAATTTCAAAGTAGAAGGAATAAGGAAACAACAAACTTGCAGAATGTTAAATTACTCTTTGTTTTCAATATATGTTTAGATGCATGATAAGCTGAAGGTATTTGAGTCTTTTAATCATAAAGCATTGTCAAGACAACTGGGTCAATGTGTTTCTTTGATGACTGCCTTTAATTGGGGAGGGAGGGCAAATCAAGAAACTCTCTCCTTCAGGAGTACAGACAATAGTAGTAGCAGAATAGTCAAAAATATTTTAAATTGATTTTTTTTTTCTCTGTTTAAGAGACTTTAGACAGGCTTCTTCAGCACTGTGCAGGCTTGAAGAGAATGAGAATAACAGGAACTCATTTATATTCTGAATGCATCCCTGTCTGTGTAACCAGCTTGTTGTTGTACTCTGCAGAATTGTTCGATGTGGATTAATATTGTTGACTAAATTTACAGAGTGCTGGGAGGGGAAGATTGAACTTTGCTGGGGTCTGGATTTTCTCTTGTTTCTTGAAAGGAGGGCAATAGATGCAGATTATTTATGCATAGAAGGAAAAATTAAAAAAAAAAAAACAAAACCACTGACTATTTGCTGAGGGCAGAGAGAGGGCACAATTTACTTTAAGTGATATCTCCGCATTTAGCTGCTGGAGGAGCAAGTGCTTGGGAAAAACCACATGGTGCTCAAAGCTCTCTCCTCCTATTAAAATAAAATAAATCTGTCTGTGCTCAGCAGTCAAGATGGAACATTAATTAATGCAATGCTGAAATCACTAGGAACAAAACTGAAATTAATCCCTTAAATATGCTATTTTTATTCCAAGACTTTAGCTTCTCTTCCCAACCTGGATGTATGTGTTTCTCTGCGAAAGTGGAGCAAATGTATAAATGTTGACAGCACGAAGACCTCCCCGTAATGCTCTGTCTCTCCAGGGGACAGGAGAGCACTGAGCCTCCCTTGCTCTCCAAATGAGCCTTCAGAAAGAGCTGTTTCACCAGGGCTGGTGATGGAGCACTTGCCCATTGCAGCAGCTACAGCTGGGTTTTGTGGATGGGTTGGGAAACATCTCCAGGCTTGGCGAGTCAGATGTGGTGAGGCAGGGAAAGCGATGGACCCGGCGGATCTAAAGTAAATAGACTACAAAGTGTAGGTGGGGCTTCAGGAACTCTAGGCATATCTGCTAATTATTTTAATTTCTTATTGCTCACTGGAGCCAGATCAATTAAGAGGAGAAGGTGATAGTAATTACTGTCTGCAATGTAGACTATCTAATTCCTTCTGGGTTGCAGAGAAGGGGGGGATAGTCAGTGAAACCCAAGGCACCCCAAAGGAAAAGCCTTTGTGCAGTGTCTAATTAGTCTGTGGAACTCGCTGACACACAACATCATTGGGAAGTTTCCCAAACCTATTTGGCCGGAGCAGTTGTGACAAGGAAGATTAGTAAATACAAGCAGGTGAATTGCTGGAGCCTGGTTTCCTGCTGGGACATCTCTTGGAGCTGCCTTCTCCAGAGCCTGTGCTGTGGCAGCAGTGCTGGGCATTCGTGGGGACTCTGTTCCAGGGGATGCCTGGGAATTTGGCAGGAGGTGAGCTTGCACTGCAGCTTTCCTTGGTGGAGGTACACAGTTTTTTCTGGAACTTGTTGAAAAAAGTTCTCAAGATCTCTGTCTTTCTGGCCAGGTCAGCTGAAGTGGGCTCAAACAGAGCTTCTGGAGGAGAGTGAGTGAGGGGAGCACAGAGACACTGAGATTCTTTAACATTGGCTCTCTGATAAATGAGGCTAAAGCACCAAACAGCCATAAATCCAGGAAAGGCATCATCTCCTGGGCTGGTAAATCTGCAGGTTTTGAAAGTGGTCATGAGGAGGGTTGTTGGATTATTCCATGACTGCCAACAACAGACTCTTTTGAACTTTGCTCCAAATCAGATGTTTTGAAAGAGTATCCCAGACGTGGTAAGAAGGGAGATGACTGCAGTGCCCTGTTCCTGTATGACAATTTCTGTTACTACTTATTATTCCTTGTAATTCCTTGCAAATCAGTATCTTTGTAAATCAAATATTCCTTGTAAATCAAATATTCCTTGTAAATCAAAAAGAGGAAGAAAACATGAGTCAGTGATGTTTGTACAGGCCATAAAACCCGTCCCTGATGGACTCTCTCCACCAGGAAAGCCTTCCATAAAATAAAAATCCCCAAATACAATTTTTGGCCCTTAACTTCTTTTATTTACTTTTTGAGTGCAAGGTTCTTCCCATCTTTTCATTCCTGCAGCTGCAATATTACTTTTGTGTCTGTGAACTCCAGGTCTTGTGTTTTGTGCTGGTAGAAGTGAGAAGTAATTTGTTTTAAAAAGAAAAGCAAAGCAATGTAAATGTGTCACCTCTAGCTTGTCTCAGAGCTGATCTGTACTGTGGAAACCATGAGAACTTGAGAATTGATTTGGGTTTTGGTGCTTCCCATGTCAAATCTGATTCTTTCTCATTCTCTCCTCAACTTAGCTGTTTCCACAATGTTTTCTCCTGCTCGGTGGAGCTCAGGCTGTGTCAGTTCTGCAGCCGCCTCCTGTTGCTGCAGATGTGGTTTTGTTACAGGTGAGCCTGGCAAAACTCTGGGTCCAAGCAATGTTTCTTTAGCACCATTACTTTAAGGGTCATTTCAACACCCTAAGTTACCTCTTGACTTGTTGATGGACCACTGATCTGTGAATTTGAGGCAAATCTATGTAGATCGGTGGCCAAGGTTGTCCTTGTTTTGTTTTGTGGGTGATTGCAGTTGTTCCTCAATGGCTGTGGCAGTACTTTTTCCTAGGCTTCCTATTCAGCAACATTTTTTCCTGCACTTTCTTCCTTCTATTTCACAGCTGCTTCCAACAAAAAACTTTCTGTTATCTGTCTTGCCAAAATGAAATCCTGTCCTGTTGCCACTTCCATGTGTGGTGCCATGGAAGAAGGACAGACTTTCAGCTCCTGCACTGTCTTGGAAGGAGAGGAGAGCAGGCTAATGGTCATTTAATGATCTCTTCCCAGCAGATGCTAATGTGCCCAGAAATAACATGGCACAAACAGAGCTTTAATGAATGAAGAATGTGGAACAGGCTTTATTATAATTTTCAATTTGCTTTTGAGTTGAGCAAGCTGCATGAATACCCGAAGACATTTCTCTCTATTTGTCAACAGATGAATGCCCTCCGAATTGTTAAGGGCAACATTTTGTGAGCAGAGAGATGTTAGCCCCAGGCGTCTTGGCTAAATTGCAATTTGGGTAATTCAGTTTCACCTGCCTGAATTCCCCCTGCAGTTCCTGTTGGATGTGGAGCTCTTGCCTGCTCCTGCCCTGCACTGCTGTGCAGTCATACCATCCGCTATTAAACAGCTGCTGCCCATAAGTAGCAGAAACATTTTGGGATCCTCTGGGATGAATAGCTCTGTGTAAATATAAAATGATACCATTACCATGTTTGAAGTAAGATTTAATATAAACAAACGATTGTTTCAGTAGATGGTGCTCAGCTGAGTTACAGCAGCTTGGGGCTCTGGGGAAGCAGTGGAGTACCAGCAGTCCTCCCCTCACAGCACTCTGTGTATGAAGTTTTTCAAAGGAGGGAGTAAGGAGAGAAAGCTTTTTCTGCTTTCCAGCTGAAGAAGGGAATTATGCCTCTGAGGCAGTGGAAGTGAGTGAGCCAGCTGCTGCTTCCCAAAGCAGAACCCACAGACTTGGGCAAAATCACCTCTTTCCCACTGCCAGAAGGGAAGTTGGTAAAGGGATGTATTTTCTGTATCTTTGGGGAGAGGTTCATTACCACCTTCTCAGTGTTCAAGGGGATAGATGAGTAGGGCCATGAGAGACCACAGCTGGTTAACAGTCCCTGTACCAAGTTATAAAGTGCATTTTTCAGGCTGTGCTGTAACTCCTGGGAAGGAACTGTTTACAGGGATGCTCTCGTAGGTCAGTTTTTATAGCTGCTATTGAGTTATCACCCAGCACAGTGGCAGTAATGACCCTGTGGTTACGTTCCAGACACCAGCTTCTCTGATTTCTTGAAGCATGTCTTCCCACAAAAGTTCAAAATGTCACTCACTTTACACTAATGAGAGGAAATTGTGCTGTAATCTCTGGACAGGGATTTGCTTAATGCATACAGCCAGTCAGGCTGGACAGCACCCAAGCTTTGCAAACTAAACATTCTTTTCAATAAACATCCTTTTTGCTCACAGCAGACTTGGTTTAATACAGTAGGTGCCATTAAAAATGCGTCAGTGACCGAATCATTAATATTTTCAATGGTGTTTTTGATAATTCCACAGTCCAAGCATTAGGGAGGATGCAAATTCCATCACTAATGGCAAAGTTATTCAGGCACGGAGCTGCACGTCACATAAATAGGTCATTTCTAGGTATTGCAGGGAAGAGAGAAAGTGCTGATATAGAGCCAGGTTACTGGAGATGGAGGAAGCTGTTCTGCAGTGGCACAGCCACATATGCCCTCTGCCCCAGGGATGGGAACTGCTGGAGTCAAACCTCTCCTGCACCTTCTGTCTGTAGAACAGATGCAGCGTGATCCTGGAGCTCCTGGCTGGAGCTGTGGCTGTGGGCTCATTACCCAGTGGATTGGACAGGCTCCCTTGCAAGCATGTAGCCTGTGCAGCCTCACTAAAATATTTTTATTGAATAAATGCAGTATTTAAAAGATTACCCTCTGTGTTTCCGACGGAAACCTCTACTTCAAACAGCTCCTTTTTTGTTGCTTACAGGAACTCCAGGAGAATCGCTAGATTTACCATCTCATTATCGCCTTCGTGGGGATGCTTCTTTTCTATTAGTGTTTTCATGTTGCCTGGCTGAAAAATGAGAAATAAGTACATAGAGACCTCTGAACAAAAGAAACCATGAGATGGATCCTCAGCTCAAGTCTAGTGTTTAACTGTGATTGTAATCAGGGGAGCTGTGTTGAGTGACATCACCAGCAATTCTGGGCAGGACTCTGGGTGGCTGCTGTGGCTTATCATTGACTCTCTGAAAAGCTTCTGTTTCTGAATGTCTGAATTGAACATTAAGTGCTCTGCAAGCTGCATGCTGCTTCCTGATGTGTCATCTTCTGAATTGCTGAGAAACCTCTCATGATACTGAGTTACTGCCTAACAGAGGTTCAGAGCAAAATGTTGCAGGTTCAGTGGCATAAAGCACCTTTCTTAGGAAGCTCCTGTCACACAGTCCCTGCCCCATTTTTCAGAGGGGAGTGTTTCAGTCCCTTAGCGTTGGTCTCCAAATGAGGTGATGAAGTCAACCCCGTTCTGCCCTCATTCTGTGTGTAGTTGGTGCAGACAGAGATGCTCCTTCTGGGAGACTCACCAGCTTCCAGGTGAGCCTGTCTTTTCCCATTACAGAGGAGCACAGACGTGTCTGTAGCGAATGGAAATGCTCCCAGAGGGCATTACAATATTTCCATCTATGGCTTCTTGCCTTGTCTTTATCACCAGCATGACTTCTGCTGGTGCTGATGCTTTTAAGAATCCTGAATGCTTTCTGTACTGGGGTTTTATGTGATTTGTCACTGGGAGGTCACAGTCTTTTTCATCTAATTATTTTCTACTGATAATTACTACTATTATTTTATGCTTACTGTTTTATGATGCCACATAGGGACAGAGTCCTACTGTGCTAAGCACAATGCAAACCATAATAAGGAAATGGTGCCTACATAAAAAAATTCACCAATGTAGTGTGAGCTATGTTCCATCATTGGACTAGGCAGGAGGAGGAGGAGAGCTTATGGTGATAATTAAATATGATGGGCATGGTGCAGCCTCCAACTCCCAATTCTGAAACAAGGGCAAGCGTTTACACCCACAATTATCACGACTGGGCAGCAGCAAGCACTGAAACACCTTTTTACCATTTCAACCAAAATGGGTCTGTGGTTGTCAGTTTGATGACTCAAGAAAGTAAAAAGCTGTGCTGTGAAAAATGAAAGAGAAAGACTGTTTAGGGTTCAGTTTGAAGAATGGTCTGATTTCCTTTTGAACAATCAGTAGTTAAATAATAGTTAAGTAAGGGAGAATATATCAGATTTATCTGCAGAGAAAAGCTCAGAGTCATCTCCTACATGGTATATTGCTCATACAGAAAGATGGAACTTGGTAAATGAAAAATAAAGAATCCTTATTAGCCTGTTTGTCACAGATTTCCATAAAATGTAAGTCTGGCTGCAGTTCACCACCTCACCCAAGCAACACATTTAATTTCTGCGTCAGGAAGTACAATTTATTTATAAACCAGGAACAGGTTGGTAGGGCGTTCCTTAATCTCGCTTTGGAAGTGGTGATGGTAAATTTACCAAGTGTCTCGAATTGAATCAACATTTTATAGGAGTTACAACTGTCATTTTTATAGTGAATAAAGAACTAGGAGAATGAGGGGGAAAATACCAAGTAATTAGCTGCTGAAATCACCAGCAATGTTTTGCAGACTGAAGGCAGCGCAGTGATTTACGAAAGCGTACAGCTGTAAATATTTTGATGTATATATGTTTGTGTTTATATAGCTATCGATATGTTCCTCGTTCAAGTAATGCTGCCTTCTCCTCTTTCTGTTGCTTCAAAGCACCACAGAATGCATCCAGGATCTGTCCTCACACAGGGTTAGTCCCATCGTTTGCTAGATATGGGGCTGTGGTTCTCCCCTGTTGCTGTTACACTAGCAGTCCCTCTCCAGTGCCCCCAGCTTTATTCTCCTCCTGTGTGTGGAGCTCATTCCTCTGCCCTCTGATGTACCCTGTGCTTCAGGAGGTACCAGGCATGTGACAGTAACCAGGTCTTTGATCTTCAGTCTGATACAAATGAAATGGAGGAAGAAATAGAGGAGCTTTTCAAACAGAGAGAGCAGCCGCTGACTCATTGTCTTCTTGGGCCGTGAGCGGGGCCTTCCTGAGAATTCCTGTGGACTTCAGGAGATCCAGCACTGCTTTAATCTGGCCGTTTGATTACAGTTCCCAAGGCAAGCCTTTCAACTCCACTTTCTGGCAAACAGAACTTTTCTTGGCCTTTCACTGCAGTGTTCTTTCAGCAGTGTCTTTGCATTGCCTGCTATCGGAGCAGGCTGCTTTAAAGAGCCGGAAACCTCATCCTCAAGTTAGACGGGAATTTCAGATGGTTTTACTGGCGCTAAAATTTGGCAGTTTCATGGGCCAGGATAACAAAAGGAATCGATCTGTGTAGCCAATAGGTCGTCTGCCCACTTCTCCCTGTTCAGTGACATATCCCTCACAGACAGAGCGCTTCTGGAGAGCTCCAGCCTGACATCCTGCTCCCCAGCCACTGTGCTAGAGAATATAAACCAGGTGCACTGGGACACAAATACTGCACTGTTCTCAGCAGGGTACAGGAGGTCCTCAGAGTTTTTTGCTCTTCTACCACCTTTAAACAAAGAGATCCCCATTATTTTTGCCTCTGAACAGGGCTATCTGTTGACCTTCCACTTGCTACTAACAGGGCTGCTGTTCCTCTCGAGGGATTCAGCCTACCTTCCCTGTTCTGGCTGGAGTAATTCCTCACACAGTCTTTTTCCCAAACCCTTTTTGCTTTGAATTGTCCCCTTTAGCTCCGAACTCTGGTGTTTCATCACTTGATCCAGCAGCATCAGGGTGAACAGTTTAGGTGAGGAACATGTTGCTGAATATCACGTGTGGCTGAAAGATGCTTAAATGGATATTTGCCTTCTGACTGCTTCAGGTTTTGTGTTATATCTCTAGAGATAACAAAATGTTCATAAATTGGTATTGGGAAATTGTGTGAAACAGGAAATTTTGGGAGGAACCTATGAGGCAGTGGATAGAAAACATTCCTATTTGATTCTGGTCAACAAAAATAACCTGTTTTACTGTGATTCTCTTCTTTAATGAAAAGTAGAGCACTGGAAACATGTATTCCCATTTGTCATAGCTAAACAGCTTGCTCTGGTGGTTAAATGTAAAACACGGGTATGTCACGTACAATAATAGTCTGCATAATTAATTATGATACTTATGGCTGTGAGCATCATTTCAAGAGGAATAGAAGTAAGCAGCATCTAACAGTTTGAGAAAGGAGTCAGGATAAATGATTTATCCAGTTGTTTGTGTGGAGGAGGGGTTGGGCTTTGCTCTGGAGCAGCGAGTGAGTGGCATCTAGAGATCCAACCTTGCCCTTGGTATACCTGGAAGAAGAAGGGAGACACAGGTCAGGGCTGTTTGCCCACCTTACCTGGTTTGTTAATTTGTCAGCTCAAAGAATCACTCTAGTATGGCACTTGTCCAAGTTACAAGCTAATATGTGGAATTACTTTGAAACCAGTGGGAATATTGCAGTTAGATTAAGTAGGAGAAGCAATTTTCCTGTTGTAGGATTAAATATAGCAGCAGAGCAGTATTTTCATATTATTTTATTTATTGACGACTTTTCAAAAAGCCCACTTAAATTTTAATGGTCATTTTAGTGCTATTAGGTCATCAAGTAGTTAATGGTTTCAAGAATTTTAAGAACCGTTCAAAGTTTTTTAGACTGAATATTGCAGAATATCAGTTAACACGTTGCCTTGCTTCAAAAATGTAGTGTTTCCAATGCGTGTTTGACATGCTTGGGGCTATTCCAAGTCTTGATACTCAGAAGGAACCAACTGCAATATTAGGCTTTAATATTTTATGATGAGATTCAAGCTGTTTACAAGGTGTGTAGGAAAAGTGGATTACATTTTGTCACAGTGCACGTTTTTACCCAGCGTTGGGTACCTGACTGTAATGGAACAGGTTTAGCTCCTCCCCAACAAAAGAAATATAATGCAGCTCTCAAAAAAATTAAAGAATAGATTGCCTGTGTTGAATAAATTGGATTGAAAAATATAGCTGGGAGAACCATCAGGTTTTCAGTTCTGATCTAGCAAAATGTTACTCTCTGGCCTGCTCCTCTTGTCCCCTATCCTGGAAATGTGCAGGAATTAGGCCATCAAGGGTGAGATTTGTCCAGTGGTACTGCATTAAGAGCACTACATGCACTGTGTAAGCTGGATCCCAGAAATGTCAATTCAGTTGATCAAATGCATGCTTTTAAGTCATTTCTGTATGTTTGCTTCAGCCTACCCTAGAACCTTCCATTTGTTTCTCCCCAAGCAAATAAATCATTTTAATATTTATCTGTATACACTAATAATGCATAGTTTGGCTTTTACCATACTATTTCAGATAATCTGTTTTTCCTGTAATAGTTTCTTAGATAATTGTTTAGTTGGATGTTAGTATCTTCATAAAACAGAAGAGTGATGGCTTGATTTTTTTCATTCCTTTTCTATAATGGGTGACCACTCAAAATGGAACAGCTGTAGTGACTGAGAACTGTTATTATCCAGGGTGTGAATTACAGCAAAAGAACTGGAAAATGCGATAGAGTTTCAGACTTTGATAATAAAGATTCATCTCAGATCACCCGAGATTATAAAGGTGCTAAATTACTTCCTTTCTGTGCCTTTCTAGTATTTCAGATTTCATAGTAGCGTCACTGTCAAGATCTATTTGACATTCTGTAACACTTCCTCAAACAACAGCCTGTCTCTTCTCCTGACAGGGAGCATGCTTTGAATGAAAGTTCATTAGTCTATTGAAACATCTCAGTTAATTGCTAAGCCAATACCCAGAATTGTCAAGTTCATATTTCCATCTGCGCCACAAGCATAGCAATAAAGAATTTTTTTGGACAGGTTAATTTGCCTAAAATACCGTGTAGTCAATCAGAGGAACAAAGTTGTTGATGGGAGCATCTGTCAAACTGGAGCTTTCATCAGAGCTGTCCCTCTCTGCGAGACGAACATCTCTGGCTTCCACGAGCTGGCAGAAATACAGCAAACAATAACAGCAGCTGCACTAGAATAATGTTATTCCGCTGCTAAACACCAAACAGCTGGGTGTTGCATTGGTAAGAATGCTTTATAGTTTAGCTTCTTATGAAAATAAAATCCAGTCATTCAAATATAGCATTGTTTTAATATTTAATTTAGATTGTTTATATTATTTGCATTTTGTTAATTTTACATTTCATATAATTTGCTTGAAAATAGCACTTTCTTGGAAATTGTGTATGTACATGTGCGTGCATAAAGATTCCTAATACGTGGTGTTTTTCTTTAAAAAACAAAACAAAAGCAAATTAAATGACTGCATAAAGAGCAAATTAAATGTATAAACTGAAATTATTTAAATGAGCTGGGAACTTGCACTGAGATTTCCAAGGCATGCACTACATGGCCCACTGTGTGCCATTAATTTTCTGACAATCTGAAAGATCATTTAACAATTAAGTTCTGATCTTCTACTGATTTCCCTCATCATCGGTGGTGCACACAGTGACTACGTCCAGTATTTGCTACATGAAACACATCAATGTTAATGGAGAGAAAAATACAATAACTCATTTTACCACAAATAACATTTTCATGCTCTAGGAGACGAGCTTGAAACGCAAGTAATTCCAGCTAAATCAGTGGATTTAGCCTAGATTTACTGTAGTGTGAAAGAGGGTAAAATTTGACCAGCAACATTCAGAGCTGCAGAGCGTAAAGGGCTGAAATGTGATGAGCATTACAGTATCCAAAATAAGGTTTCATCTGTATGTTTTCACTGGTTTTGAGAAGAAAAGATGTTCCTTGAAATATTTCCTTGAAAGCGTCTCTTTGTTGTTGATGACTATAAATTTGAAGTTCACCCCAAAAGAGGACCAGAAAAAGAAGGCAAAAAATAGATCACAATCCCCTGCATGGGAGAGAGTTTCTTGACTATTTTGTAGTTTTTATCTTTGTGATACAGTGTGAGGCTTGACCTTGAAAATTAGGAGTACTTAACCATCCAAGAGAGATGTTGCAGGCTGTTGATTTGCAAAGCACTTTTAATATCCTCTTCTAAAGGATGGTGGAAGTGTAACCAGCATTAAACCTATTTTGGTCCTTCCTTGAGAAGGTGTCATTCCTCCTCCTGAATAGATTTGCTTTTCCATCATGGCTGGGTTCCCTGGCAGCGTCTTCAGTGAAGTCAAACATATGTGTGTTAGGGAGAGAGTCTGCTGAGGGGGGGAGTGTTACAAAGCTCTTCCATGGGATGCAGAGTCCCTTGTCACTGCCTCATCCTGATGTTCCTCAGTGGGTGGAAGGGAAGAGAGGACCAGGTGGGCAAAGATAAATTTGTGCAACATTTGGTTCCATCCCCCATCCACACTGTCCTGCTTCTCTCCAGGCCTCTTAGATGAGAAGGGAGAGCAGTTGGCAGGGGAAAGACTTGGGAATAAGAAAATCCATCAATTCTGGAAGAACATAAGCCTATCAGCTACTCTGTATTCTGTCAGGCTGTGGGGGAGAACTTAGCTTGTCTTATTAATGTCATATCAACATGTCTTATTAATAATGATAGAATCACTCGATACCATTGAAAAAGAATATAATAAGAGCAGCTATGATAAGAGGTCAGGGCACAGAGCAGTTCTTTTCTGAATACAGACATCCATAAAAATGTATAGATAGGTTTTCTGTCTCCTTTTTTGAGAGTTTGTGCTCATAGCAAAGTCAACAGAGGTTTGCAGAAAGTCTCTACTATTTTCACTATCCTGAAATTGTGACTTTTGCCCTTTGAATTGACCTGAGCATCCAAATCCACAGATGTTTTCAGGCTGGTAGTCAATGCAATGACTGAAAGTTTATCTGTTTGCCTCAATTACTGTATCTTGTCATTGGAATCAATCTTGTTCTGAGAACCATTTCCTTATTGAAAATCTTGCCAATAAACCCCTGGTTTCATTTACTAGCAGATGGCAGAGCTGGTTGGTTTGGGGTTTTTTGGTTTTTTTTTTGTTTTTTTTTTTTTTTTTTTTCAAATTCACAGCTTAAATGTGGAGTTTTGTAGGTGTTCTAGGTTTCTGCAGTGCTTTGCAGATGTGACTGCAGTGATTCCAGGCTGGGAATACAGGGCTGGAAACCTGGATGTTATTAGGAATCAGGACATGCCCCAGCTAAAAAGTCAGTAATGTTTATTCAGAATGCTGCCAGAGAACATTCCAACAGTTTTCTCCTTATTTTAGCACCCATCTTCATAAATCCACCGAGTTGGAAGTGGTTGCTTTCAATTTACTGTGTGAACAAGGGTGGATCCAGGTCATACCATTTTATTCTTGTTTAGCTTATTTGAACGTTTTGTTTTAAAACAAGGATGTATTTGAGGCAGTAACGGAATTTTCTATGTGTCTTGTGTAAATTGAGCTCAGTTATGATTACTCATTTTATTTAAAAGTAGAATAATTGACCAGCTGTTAATGGCAAATGTCTGAAGAGAGGTCTTGATCCTGTGTTAACTTTTTACATTCCTGGAGGACAATTTGTCATGAAACCACCATAATGTGCTGCTAATGATTACTTCATCGAGTCCATTGGCTCCCTGGGAACCATTAAGCTGGAGGACCATCTGCTCCTATTAGTCCATGCCTGCCATTCCTGTGGTCTGACCTGCAGGTGACGTGCAGGGAGCTTGGCCAGCACGTGCAGAGCAAGTGTTGAAAGCTGGAGGTTTGGGCAGGTGCTTGCCCTGGTAGACTCTCATCCACAATGATTGAAGCAGTGCTGAAGATCATCAAATTAGGCCAGTTCTGAATTCAAGAGGAATCTGGAAACAGTTTTGGAGGCTTACAGGGGTTGTGAAGTCTATGATCAGAGCCACAAGCTAGAGACAGTTAAATAGAAAACAATTTCCCAGACAACAGGAGTAACAGGAGATGTAGAAATTGCTGGAGTCCCCTCTTTGAACCAGCAGTGCCGTCTTAATTAGCTCCTCTTAGCAGATGAACTGCATGTGGTGCCTGGACTTGCACGGCCCTGGGTGGTCACAGGACAGGCAGAGGTTAACACACTCCAAGGCCCTGAGGGACTGGTAAGTCACGGAGTGACTCCTGCAGATCACGGGCTGCAGGATTTTACCCCATGACTCCGTTGCTCCTGTAACTTCTGTGCAGTTGAAATGCTCTTTGCAGACAGGCAGCTCATCATGATTTCAAAGCGATGGGATAGGGAACGTGTTCCTCCGTGTGACCCTTTGTTCCGTCTCCTAAGTGCCTTTGCTGTAAAGACAGTCGCACCCTACAGCTTACTTTCTGCCTTCAGTTGTGGCCATTAATTCTGGCTGTTTCTTTGGTGGGTGGAGTTCCTTTCTATCTCTATTTTTGCCTTTTGGTGGCACAGAAGCCTTGAAGTGTTTGAAGTTCAGAGATCTCAAAAACATGCCATGCCAGAGCACTTGCCTGCTGCTGTTCTGCTTGTCAGCTGATCTAATAAAGCACATTACCTCTTCTATAAACTGTGATAACCCAACCTAGAAACCATCAGGGCTGTGACAACATCCACAGTGTTGAATTATTACGTTGCATCTCATATTTGCACTAACATTTTAGGTGTGCAGGTGTTTTTTCTTCACTTATTTCTGTCTGTGAGCATAAGCACTTTGTGGCATAACTATAAGTTATGTCATAGAAGAACATCATTTTTATTTACTTTTATTGTCCACCGTGGAAGCATTGCAGGTTTGATTCTAAATTAATCTTTATTGTGTTTTTAAATTTCTTCTTATTCCTTGACATAACCCGCTATCTTTCAGACTTAGCTTTGCTGGCTACAATCAATTTATTATTCATAAATTCCCTGTTTTGACAGCAGTAGTCTGGATTCAATTATGCCAAAAGGCCCAGTCATACCAGGCTGCAGTGCTGAAAATGAATTGTTCAATGACGCGATCTGTCTTAGCGAACGTTAAGTGATGCTTTGATAATTATATAGACATACGTATGCAGCCAAAAAAATAAAAAGGCTTTGGGAACATTTTTTGTTACCCCCCCCCAGTGGAAAGCAGTAGAGAACAGTGGAGGAAGATAAATTGACAGATTATTAGCTGAGGCATCTTGTAAAGCCAGCCAGAGCCCACTGCTCCAGCTCGGCTGCCTGCGCTGCTGGAGGCTGGACCGCAGTGGAAGACTGAAGACTGCAGCAGTACATGGAGCAGCAGATAAAATTAACACCATCATTTAGTTTTATTTGTTAGAGTTTTAAGTGAGCTGGAAGATAAAAATGTTTTAAATAACCCCTCGGAGAGAGGCTGTGCTGGAGAATCCCAGAATCTTCATATTTCCCAGTGACAGAACTGTTCCTCTGCTGGTGTTTTCGTGGAGGAAGAGAAGGGGAGAGCACTCCAGGTTATCTTTCAGGCTGACAGGTGAGAGGATTGACTGTAGGAGTTTTGAAGGCTGCACGGGGTGTCTGTCAGGAGACAGCAAGTTTTGCTGACAGCATCAGATTTACACAGTTGCATGGGCACACACGTATCCTGTACACCCAGACAGTGACTAAACGCTGCTTCCTTCCCCAGACTACATTTCCCTGCCAGGGTAAAAACACTTGCCTGCTGAAATAAGACCCTGCAGACACAGTGGTAAAAAAAAATCCACAAACCAAAAAACCAAACCAAAACAAACCACCTTTTTTTGCCCCGAGGTCTTCATTGTGTCTTTTTGTGAGAATTAATTTTTGTTGTTAGAGCTTTCCCTGATCAGAGTTGGCCTGTAGGATTAAAACAGGCACAGGAGGAGGACAGCCAACTCCATGCTCATTTTTCATGTGGTCAGGCTTTTTTCTGGAGCAAGAGTGGAGCATTTTGGCATGCTCTGCCTTTTTTCCATGTGGAAATATGCAGGTTCAGATGCAGAAATCAGCTCCGTGGTCCTCACGAGGGATGGAGGGATTCTCAGAAGAAGCCGAGTCCCCATTCCCAGCAGTGAAACAGAGTTGGGGGAGTCTCAGAAGAACCTTTGTGCAAGTGTTGGGATCCGTTGTGGGAGAAGCTGGCCTGGAAATGCAGTTGTTTCTTAGTGTCTAAAAATGGGCCAGAAATTGGAACTCTGGGGAGCTGAATTCTCCTGAAGGTCACGTCCTAAGTGCTTCAGGTAACAATTTCCTCTAACACCTTGAGGAGGAAACCTGGCTTTTCATTACTGAGTCAGCTGATTCACCTGACCACCTTCCAGAGACGGCTCAGAAACTGATAATTATGCTCAGCTCTTGTAATTCTATTTTTCATGAGTAGGTTCTAAGGCAATGAGGCATTTCAGGAAGTCAGTAGCGGTGTAGTTATTTTACACTTGGAGAAACTGAGGCAGAAAGGTGTGTGCAAGGTCATTCAGGTCCCACTGGTAGGGCTGTGGATACAGCCCAGCACTGTGAGCTCCTTTAACTAATAATCATGCTAAATAATCATGCTGAAACAATCAGATGTGGGCATTAGATCTTTTTTCTCCAGAAAATGGTCTGGAAAGGTATGATGCAACCTGTTTTTGCTCCTTTTCCTTGGTTTTATTCCCATTTTTCTTTCTTTCTATGTCTTTCCTTCAGAATCAAATCTTCCACTGGGAAGGAGAAAAATTCTCCTTCTGATTTTGTTTAAAAATAATTAAAGGGAGGAGTTTACTAACTATTTCTTATAATAGTAGACAGACAAACTACCTTTGCACTTTTAGGAGAGCCCAGCCTAAACTGAGCTCCGGATGGCTCACTGGGTACCTCTGCAGTCACTGGTGGCTTTTCTTTTTCTGGATGACTTTCATGCTTGAGCATTACAGACAGGGAACATGTATTATCCTTTCACTGAAACAATACACCCCTCCTGTGATTGGGAAGAAAACAGCAATGCAAAGCTCAGTTCTGTAAGGGCTGAGTATTCCTGGAGGTCTTCACATTGCCACCAGATCTGTCTTTAGTATTCCGGCAGGAGAACCACTTTTGCAGGCTCAACTTTTCCCTCTCCTGTTCTTCAGCTCACTGTAATTCTGCTTTCCCTACTGCAGGTTCCACTTCCTTTTGTGTTCAGTTGTAATCCAAATTTCACGCTGTCTTTGGTCACCCACTTTGCTACCTACCAAAGCAGTCTCTCAGACTTCATGATAAGGAAATCTTCATCAGCATAAAGTTGATTGCAACGTCTGAGCTCCTCTCTTCTTCCCCCTCCCCATCAGTGACACCATCAAGTCTGGCTGTGCTGATAATGAAGCAAAAAAAAAAAAAAAGAAAAAGAAATCAGCAAGAATGAATATTGGTGTCCAAAAAAATGAAGTACATGCAGTACATACCCAGGTAAAATTACTGCATGTGAGATTTGGAAACCCTTCATGGAGTTATCAAAAGCAATGGACTAAATATGCCAGGTGGACAATGATTTATTGTCTGTCTACCTGACCCCTAACTGATGTAATCAATATGTTTATGATGCAGACTGCAAAGCATCTAAATTAGATAGAGCACATCCTGTGACATCCTCCTCTAGCAGGAGCAAAGGCAGTTACTCAACAGGCTATTGATAATAACCACTGCCTACATCAACTCACATGGTAATTTACTATCTTCTGTCTCATTGAATTAATTGATTTCCTTTATTGGCTATATAAATAATTTCCTGTGTTTTGCTATTTTTCTCTCTCAGTGAATGCTTTGTGCCTTACCAGCGTTCTGTGGTAAAAGAATTTGGTAACTGAAGTGTTCGGGTCCTGAAGGGCAAGGAGTGGGATGTTATTTCATAACCTATGACAAATGTAGTAATAAACAATAATCCTAATTGTGTCTTGCACGTGAAGCAGCCGCTGAGATGGGTGAGCAAACCCAAGGGCTCTGTTTGCCAACTCCCCTGTGCTGCAGGTTGAGAACCTGCAAACTGCAAAGGGATGGTGTGCCTCCCGTGTGATGGAGCAGTGCCCATCCATGGGGTTTTTCTCCATAGGGTGGTCAGTGGGACTTTGCCAGGTGAAGAGGTGGTGGAACACGTGCATTAGGTTATATCTGCTAATTGCATATAATTCCGTCCCTACACCTCCACCCCCAAAGCTCCCATGCTGCCCTGCCAGGCTTTTCTTTTAATAGAATTCATTGGAGAAAATAATGTTTTCAAAACACATCTTTTAAATAGTGTTCAAAACCACCCAAACCTGGTTTGTGGGGCTTTTCATCTTCAAAGCAATTTGTAGCGCTAGCTGATAAATATTATGTTACAGTTAATATATCAAAGCATAATGTGGTCTGTGACAGAACTGGTAGGTCATCCATCTGTGTCACATGAAAGGAGCTGTTTTTCTGGTTTGGTCTGCTAGTTACCTCTTTACCAAACTAAAGGAAATAACTTTGTAGTGAATCTTCAAAGAGACATTAGATTGCTTTCTCCTTTTCTTCTCTTTGTAGGGATTTGGAATAGTTTTAAAGCATCAAAATCCTGATGTGTTTGAAAAGGGTTTCACATGCTGACCATAATCTTTGTATTGTTTCAGCTGTTGGGTCAGCTGTCTCACCAAAGCTGATGTCAGTCTCTCGGGAAACAAATGCCTTTCTGGAAAGAAGGGGTGATATTTTATTGGGTTATCCAGATTAGGTGCAGGTGCTGGCTGAAGAGGCCTCTATTTTTCAATTTCACATAACTTCAGCTCTGTCTCGTTCGACATTTGCTGAACATTGTTAAAAGAATGTTAATTTATATATGAAAATTGGAGGAATGGCAAGGTCACAGAGTAAACAGTTCATCTGAAAGAGCAGCATTTCTCATTTGTGGTGTTGCACCCCATTAGATTTGCGGCTCTAATCAGTCACATGAAAAAGCTCTAAAGGCACCTGGTGATTGCAGGCACCTTTTCAAAGGTGGCCTCTAAAAAAATGTACACAGCAGTTAGCCCACTAAATTGACTTGCTTCCTGAAACGTATTAATTCTCTCTGAATTAAAGTAACTCCTTTTTAGTTTATAAACTTAAAGATTTATTGGTGATTTCATGCTCTGTGTCCTCAGACTCTGGATTAAGGATAAAATTAAAGACATAAAGCCTCTGGTGAAATGGGAACAACTTCCAGCCAGGGTTGTGAAGAGTTTGTACAAATGGAGGCAATACAGTGCCCGCAGCCACTCTGTCAGCCTGGAGGAGTTCACTGTGACCCAAACTCTTATCTCTGTTTACATCTGTAATCTGATATTCTTGAAATGTGATAAGGAGTTCTGAAAGAAAAACACGGCTTCCATCTTCAATTACCATCATAAAGAAAGCTTCCAAATTTCAGCTACAATAGTATTCTTGAAGCATCCTACTGTTAAGGATACTTTAAGAAAATCCTTAATCCATTTTGAAGCCTTTAGTTTGAAGAATAAAAAGGAGTATAAACAAGAAGGTTCAGCTGTAAGCACAGAGCATATATGAGAAGTGAGAGCTTGAGAACAAATCCTTGGGAAACAGATGGGGCTTGTGCTGTTTCTTTCTTCTAAAACCTCGGTTCTCAGCAGATCATCTGGTGGTCTGTTAACTCCGAACATTTGAAGGGCAGGTGCTTCTTGGCTTTTCAGAAAACACGAGCAGTGCTAGTGAAGGAGTTGCCATTATAATAGATAACAACTTTATCTCCAGCCAAGTATTTTGTGCTTCTTACCAGCATTTTTTTGCTGTGGTGAGGGAGCAAGGAAAATGGATTTGATAGCCAGGTATCTTGTCTTGGACTCGTTCTTGTTTCCACTGTTGCCTTACACACATTTCTCTTCTATCTGATGAAAAGTGTTGTTCTCATTTTTATTTCCTTATTATGCTAAGAATTAAACTTTGAGAACAGCGGGTATTTCATTCACTAGGAACTGAATTCTTTAACTATAAAATTATGTTCTGCGTATTCATGAAAATGGATCAATTAAAGTCAAGGGGACTACTCACATGAGCAAATGCTAATTAACAAAACTGATGCTCTAATGCTTAGAACACGATAATGTTGCAGATAGATTTGAATATTAAACATACTTTGCTCAGCAGCAGTAGAGGTGTTTACTCCATAGTATATGAGCAGTTTATTAAATTTCTGGTTGGAAATAAATGCTTTGGGTTGGTTCTCTAATTGGTAAATGTTCTGTACTTTTAGACTCAAGTGCTGTCTGGAGCAGTTACGCTGCATCCTAAGTGTGCTCCTAAGTCAGTGCTGATCCACAGATTGCTGATACCATCTAACTAAACCAGACAGGTGGCTTTGCCACAAGAGCTTAAGATATTTCTTGCCCAGCTGGTGGGGAAAAAAAAGAGCCGTCTTTTTTTTCCCTCTAAAAAAATAAAATTAAAAAAAGCTCAAAAAGCCTAATAATATAAAGAAGGGACATCTATTATCACATGTAAGTCAGTGGGAGAGAGTCTTTAGAACAGCCTGGTAGCTGGATTTTCACATTAATTTATTTTCCTATTCATGGAAATTCTACTTTCATCACAAAGTGAACTTGGTGCTAATTAATTAAATATGAACTATTGATTAATGTATGAAGAACAGTGAAAGCTGTGGCTACAGGACTGGTCTATTTTCAGAGACTTTTCTGTATTCTCCCTAATATCATCTTAATATTTCATAGTTCAGGTCTGAATTAGGAGACGTAAACAACCCCTCCAAGGGAGGTGGGAGGTGGTCCCAGCGGTGTTTTTGCAGCAGGGCTGGGAACGGCCCAGAGCTGAAATGGGGCCAAGGCTGGGGGCCCTGGGGTGCCCTGGCTGTGGTTCCTGCCCAGCCCCACCTCTGGACACTCCTGCATTGACGGCTGGGTGCCTCAGCTCAGCGGGCAGGGGGTGGCACCAGGGAGAGCAGGACATGCAGGAATAATGCCTGTGACTGGAGGAGGAGCTGGATCAGATGGGTCTCATCATCTCTTGGGTCTTTTGGGGCAGGATTGGGGTAAGTGGAGGCAGGACAGGCAGCAGAGACAAGAAGCACTCAGGAGGGAGGAGAGGTGGGTGCTCTCTGGTCTCGCTGCTTCCCCTCCTCTGTTCCTCCTCCATCCTTTACTTCTCTTTTCCACTGTTTTCTTTCAAAGAGGGAGGTGGGAGGGGAAGAAACCCAGGAAGTCTTGTTGACCAAACCTTCCATGTGCTGCTGACATCACCTAAATCCAGGCTTGTCCTTCTGACCTAAAGTGTGGTTGAACATGGAATCATGAAACCATGAGGGAAGTGCTTCTGGCGGAGGTGTCTCTCTCATGCATCAAGCAGGAGAGATGGGATGTGTCACAAGAGGACATTCAGCTGTGACAGACCCTGAAAATTGGGATCCTGGCAAGAAATTCTCTCCATTTCTATTTAAAACAGCAGATTTGTTTGAAAGGACTGCTAACTTTGGGATATTACAGGCATGTATTATTTGGGCACCAAATCCATGGAAAAATGTGATGTGTACTGTTGCTGAGGAGCCAGCCACCACATGTTTCATGTTGCTTCTCACACAAGAAGGTCGTTATTTCTGATTTCTAAAATAACTTTTTTATGGTAATCCAAGCCTTTTACAGCCTGAGCACTGAACAGAGAGACAGAATGGGCCATAATGAAATAAATTGTGGGAAAAGATTTTTTAAAAAGCAAAAGTAAAAAAATACCCAAACTCCTTGAAAAGCTGGGTTTTGTCGGTAGGTAATGTGTTCCTGTAAGTTTAGGTATTGTCTTTACATTTTCTTAAGAAAATAATTAAATAAAGATTCTTAAGAAAATAAAATATTATAACACAGTGCAGTATCAAGCAAAACTAAATTATCCCATGGCATGCATGGTTAGAATTGTATCCTGACTGCTGTCCTGGCACATCCACATTCTTGCAAGCCCGTTCCCAAGATGTTCAAAACATTCAAAACACTAAAGAGCTATGATTCCATTGATGTCTAATGAAGTTCACCACACAAAGCCTTTGCTTAAAGAAGCTCTTTGAGTCTGAAGTGACAGACAGATGTCAAGGTGATGCTGAGTGTGAGATGAAAAATTGAAAGCAAACAAATTACTGAAGTCATTTATGGGATGTGAGCTGGCCCAACCGTGAAGTCTTTTGTGGGGGGGGTTGGAGTGCTATCAATCACCCCTGACACAAGTTATTTGTGCATAATTATAAGTTATTGACCCGTACTCAGTAAGAAGGGCTCTGTGCATGCTTAGCATTGTTTGATCCCAGCCTCATCTGTCATTGAGACATAATGTACCAAATATTGCATATTTCTGTTCTCCATGCAGATAGGACTTACAGGTATCTCCACTATCATCTCTAATTGCCCTAATACCAATCCACAGAAGGCTAAACCTCTCTCTCCAAGCTAATCCATCCTAGCCCTGTCAGGAAACAACAGCCTTTTAGTCCAGCAGGAGAAATATCCAGCTTTGAGCAGGGATTTCCAAGGTGATACATGGTGGTGTTCTGCTGGTGCTGGCTCTCGTGGTAGCGTGCCTTTGATGCATGGTCTGTCACGGAGCTGCCCACATCCAGGGTTTCAGATCTTCATAAGCCCGGGAGATGAAAGGTAATTTCAGGGCTGTGATGAAGAGCAGAACCTCGGCTGGTCAGCTCCGAGGGCCCTGCGGTGCTAATTAAGATCTCAGATGTCTTGGTGACCTTGGCTCTGCTTCCACATGTGTGAAGGGACACAGGTGGGGCAGACAGAGGGGTTGTAATCTGACATACTGAGTGTCAGCTCGTTAAGAAAAAAGGCACTGGAAGGAGTTGGATGACCAAAAAAAAAAGGATTTGTAAGTAAAGTTACTGAATGAAGTAAGGACACAGGGTCTGAGCCATGATCTACTGAAGTCAAGGCAACCTTGACCTAAGGAGGGTTTTATTATGGTTAAAGAAAGAAAAATTAAATCTTTCTAATCGCTGCTGACAGTGATGGTGGTGCCTGTTTTTCCAATGATGGCATTTTGTGTTTTACACCAAAGCCTCTGTGCCTCTTTTCAAGGAAATCTCAATAGGAGTTGAACTTTTTATATATTTTACAGAGTTTTGGGGGATAAAAATACCAACTTTTTTCATTTGCTGGGAATGCTCTGTCTAACAAGTACCCTTTTCCATTTTTTATTATTTTTACAGTAACATCTATAAAAAAAGCAAATTAAAATATTTAAACACAACACTGAAAACATTTGTTCGTGCCTGCTGGCCAGCTTCCAACTTGTGTAATTAAATCTTGCAGTCTGTTACCTAAATACTTCCCGCAGTTCCTACTCAGTGCAGTCCCTTCCCTGAGTTTCTGGCCCCAGCCAGTTTTACTCCTGCTTTGCACTGCGGCACAGCTGCCACTTTGGATCACAGGGATGGCTGCGTTTCTTTGGGAAAACTGACTCTCATATATAAATAATTGTTAAAGTGCTTTGGAAACCTCCCTGGGGTGAAGAGCACCATTGAAAAATAATAAGCCTTTCAAATACATTATTAATATTGATCCCGTTGCTGATCACATTCCGGCCCAGGGACAGGGAGAAGGTTACTCTGCAGTCTGTGTCGTATCCTGGCACCTGGGAAACCCGGCTGTGATACCAGGCCCTAACCCAATGTTCTCTATGAGACTGGACAGATCATTATTTATCCCTTTGTGCCTCACCACCCCCCACCTTGGACTTCTTGCCCCATGGCTTATTTATATTTTTATTCTTTTCAGAACAAGGGGTTTTTGTTAGTGTGGGTGGCCCATTCTCTGATTGTGCTGTCAAGGTGGAAACCGTGAAGTCAGACTGAAGTGAGCAACCAGAAAATCCTGATATCTGGGCTTGGTTTATGATACCCTCCTTGTCACTGCACTTTGCAGGTGAACGCAGATATTTTTCTAAATTAGAAATGACAAAGTATTTCTCACATTGAACACAGAGGATCACCCAGCAGACTTGTTTGTTCTGCACTCATTTTCTGTTGCACAGTGTAGGTGTTTAAGCTGTGTCCACTGCCAGGTTTTTTATCCTTCTGCACCCCTTTGATACTCTTTTGTAACCTTGGAAAGCAATTCGTAACGCATGTGAATGTGCAGAAAATACTCAGTGCTGATTCCCATACAGCAGAGCAGTTACTTATAGCTGTCCTTTAGTTTGAGTGAAGTCCTTCACTTTATGCTCAGATTAACCAATGTTCCAACTGAATTTGATGTTATCTCTCTTTTATTGATGTGAATTATTTATAGCAGAACTGTTGAATCATCAAAACGCGACTCCTGAGACTATTATTTATGCTAAGATATTAATCCCATGTTCCTATTAAGATTTATCCCTCTGTTCCTCGTACTGGATTCCTGAATTAAATTTAATTATTCCATCTTTCTCTTTCACAGTTGAAGTGCAGTTAGGTTCGTAAAGTAGAAGTATTAGCTTGTGGGTGACTGTGTTGAGGTCAAACACAAGATCTGTCTTCTCTGCTTTCCCATCGGTGTGGGTTTGAATTTTTATCACAGCCAGAGGCAGCTCATGGGTAGCACCAGGGTTAAAGATAAACTTCTTTTATATGTGGAATTTTTCTGGATGTGTGGATGCGATATTTGGATTGCTCCAGGTGGAGATACTTATATTCATTCTCTCCAAAGGGAACTTGTGGTTGTCATTGGGAGAGAGCTCAGGTGATACTACAGGTATAGCCCTGCAGTTTTGCTTCTTCCTGAGCATCCTACTTGTGCTCTTTTCTTTTCCTGTCCTCCTCCTGCAGGATGAAGCTTCAGGAGATCAGTGACAGTTTTTTCTCCCCAGCACGTAGTTCCATGGTTATTTTGTAAGTAGCTTCTTGAAGTAAGTGTTTCCTTTTTCCCTTCTGTTTTTCTCCTGCTCGGCACCAAGGAAGATTGTGGCACTGGGTTCAGTGTGCAGAAATCCCCGTGCAGCCTGGAGAGAGCATCCACAGCCTGTGTGGTGTCAGCTGTGACAAAGGGCGTTTGAAGATCTACCTGAGGCAGAACACATCCTGAGTGTGTCCCGGGGAATCCCAGCAGCCAGGAGGAGCTGTGTTGGGTGAATGAGTTTGAGTATTATGGGACCACTGCAAAGGGAGGTGCCAAACTGGTTTCTCTGGTAGCCTGAAAGATTTTGCAACTTCAGGGTGAAATGTGGCAGCTTTTATTTTCCTACATTTACTTCCCATGAGCAGGGGCCAGTAGAAGTGAGAGCTCCACATGGAGCTGTGGCTTCTCTCCCTCGCTTCGGGAAGGAAGAGGGGTGAAACACAAATGAGAACGTACTGATAAAGCATGTTCAGATAAATCAGAACTCTTTGAGGAGGTAATTTGTCTTCCCAGGTTTTGCAGGCCGGACTAGGCAGCTCAGCAGCGCTGGGAATTGCCCCCAGCCCAGTTCCCCATCTCCGTGCATCCTCCTGCCTTTGCTCTGCTCCTTTGAAGTCAGATCCTGCACTCGGAGGGGCTGCAGCTTATGGCAGCACATTTTATTTTGTGCAGCTACAGCTACTTGCCACAAGCACTCCTGCAGTTGAATTTAAGACCTTTTATAATAATTACTGTTAGTCTTGCAGGCATTTCTCCATCTTTGTATTCCAGTCAAGCCCGCCCCCCTCTTTTGCTGATAGTAATGATGTCATGGCAGAGAGATCCCCCTGGCTTTATTAAACTCAGAGTTATACAGTGCTTCTGTCTTGAATAATTCAAGACAAGACCCAAAACAAGGCTCCAGATAAAGGCCACCCATAAATGTAGGGCAACTCAGGGTTGCAACTAAAGTTTGCAGCCAGGGTTCTAGTTAATCTCTGGCCTTTCTTTGTATTTCTGATAAAAAACCACCAAAAAAATAGAAAAAAAAAAAAGTGATTTCAATATAAACCAATTCTCTCAAGGATTCTTCCTTCAGCGTACATGTATATTCATATACCAGGATTTGGAAAACCTTTTAGCTTTAGGCACCTACAGGTGGTTCCTCAGAAAGCACACATCCAAAGCAGGGGTAGGGCCTTTGGTTTGTGTATGAATGTCCTCTAACCTCTGGTGTTTGCCTTTCATTTGTTCTGAGAGCAGAATTTACCTCATCCTCCTCCAGGGTGACAGGGTTAAACAGCTTCTGATACCACTCGATGGAATAGCAATAGTGGCAGCCAATAAAGTGCAGCCCATTTTAAACCATTCCTAATGATTTAAAGAAGGAAGAATGCCACCCAGAAGAACCATTTCTGCATTTTAAAAGATTTTTCTACAATATTTTCCTGTGACTGATGTGCTAGATGCAAGCCCTTGATCTTCAAATCACTGTTGTCTTTTCAGTGATAAATGGCAGAGTTCTGCTGCGTTTGTGTGTGAGCACAAGTGTTCAGGGGTGGTGTTTGGGATTGCTGGAGTGGCAGATTCCTTGCACTTACAGAAAAAATTTAAGGATTCGTTTAAATAATTAGGCAGAGTACGCAGGTAGTCATATTTACTCCTTCCGAAGAACTTACTTGACCGTTTGAAGCATGATGCAGCACGGCGTTTGGATTAGCAATCCTGTTGTTAGTGGGGCTTGCTTCAATGACAGGGTTGGGTTTTCATTTGCCGTGTTTCAATTGGGAGCCAGGATACAGCTTGTTTGCGTAGTCATATGCAAATAAGAATAATATTTAAAACTTACAGCACTTTACATATTCAAAACACTGTGGGAGCGTTTGCAGTCGTTCTCACAACCCCCGTGTGGAGTAGGTAAATAGTGGTGTAGGTAAATAGTGGAGTTATGACTTTAAGGCAGTTTTGCATGGGAAAAAACGTGTCATAGTATTGCTGATGGAAAACAGGCATCAGACCTCCAAGTCCGAGAGTGATGTGAAGGGACCTGACACATTTAATGTTGTTTATATTTGTATCTCAGTTTCAGAGCTTTCAGAGATGACTTTTTCAAGTTTTCTTGACAGGGAGGAATAGTAAAATCCACTTCGCTTTTAGTGAGCAATGAAATGATGTCACATCTTTCCTGAGGCTGGAGCCCCTCAAAAAGCTAAGAGAATTTCACAAGACTTACAGTCACAGGCTGGATTGTGCATCCCTGAAGTTGGCAGGGATGCTGTCACTGAATTGGGGAGGATTTGTGTAACTCCTCTGTCTCCTGGGTAGAGCTGACAACATTTCAGGGTCTGGTCATGGCAGAAATACCAGGTCTCGTGATTTGCCATAGGTTCTTAAAAGAATCCTATTAAAACCACGTGCGTACATTAAAATTTACGGAGAAATGAAGGCGATAAGCTGTTATCATTCTGCTTAGTGCAGGGGTGTTTGCAAGCTTTTCTCTGGCCCCAGGCGGTTGTCTGCTCACCTGTTGGTCCATCTGGTTGTATTGAGTGAGGAGGAACCATGCATCCAGTCATTCTTTGTACTTCTGTACCTGACAAACCTGTCAGTGTAAACTTATTTGGGTGGAAAGGATGAATCATGCTGGAATTAGCATGCTGATTGAGTGGGAATTACATTTACAAACGTGCAGCATGGTGTGATGGAGTGTTTATGCCCCTGTGAAAAGGCATCTGGTGGCTGGAGTGGCAGCTCTTGAGCTCTCTGCAACTGCTTCTCAGCTCGAGCTGCTCTGTGCCAGCTTTCCTCGTCTGTACTGAAGGAAGGACAGCCTCGTTGTAGGAAATTACACTGAGATTCCCAGCAAAAGATGGGGATTTTGACAGTGTCACCCTCGCATTTCTCTAACTGGATCCCCATTTCTAGCAGGAAAGAATAAATGAAACAACAATTGTTCCGGTTTTGCACTGCTGTTGGGGAGGAAGCACGGAGGGAAACCAGACATCCTGAAATCTGTGGTCCTTAGGAGCTCTTTATTAAATGAAGAAGGAAGATACTTATCCACGATGTTGCCCTCCTGTATTTACAGGGATTTGAATGCGTATATCTAGTCGTTGGTACTAATGAGTTTATCAGAGTCTTTAAAGGGTTTTCTAAATCAACTAGACAGATCTTACCCAGACTGTCCTTGAGGCAGCTTTTTTTTTTTTCTTTTTTGAAATAGATTATTATATTTCTCTCTCTAAGGTATTTACGTGATCTCAAATACAGAGCACTGATCTTCAGTGCATCTCCAGGAGTATAGATGGCACAGGGAGGAAATGACTGATTGGAAGAGTGGGGAATTGAGACCTGCTCTGATATACTGAATCCTGAGCAAGTATCCATCCTACTGCAGTTATTGCTGTCTCCTAATGTTCGTGTGACTATTCAGAGGCAGATGGGCCTTCCCTCCTGTGCAACACTCTAAAAGTAATTTAAGCTTATGAAACAAAACAAGTATTCCAAAATGTTTAAGAGTTTATCATTTACTTTTTGTAACTCCACCCGTCACAGGGAAGGATTTCAGCAGCTCTGCAGATCTGCAGCAATTTGAAGGATGCCACACTCTTAATACCAGTTTTAGCAGACTTAATATTTTGCTTCTCTAATTCCTAAGCGAGTCTGTAAATGCGAGGTGCGCATTTCTGCAGATTTTGTTCATCACTAAAACAAATACATGAAAAAAATGCATTATTCCTCAAGGACTTTCAGCTCCATCTACGGCAGAGAATGTAATTATGCCCATATCATTGATCAGGGGACTCCTCCCCTTGCTCCAGTCTGTATAGCACCAGGATTTAGCATTTAAACTATATTTAAGTAACTGATGTATTAGACAAAGGAAACCATGCAGTAAGTGGATTGCCATCTACTTTTAGCTCAGCACGCTTGTTGAACGTGGGCCAAACTTCTTCGTTTCCTGGCGTTTCCTTTATTGTAGCCTGAGGAGCAGCGGATATCTGTGTGCAACTGGAGGTTTCTAGCATTTCACTTCACTGAATTCTCTGTTCCCTGTTGTCTCGTACAGACTGTCAAGCATTTGTATTTCTGGGTTGGAACTAATCAGACCCATCTGGTCTTGCTGACAGTGCGAGCCAGGAGAATAGCTCTGTATCATGATACAGGATGCTGGAACTTGGGGCATGGAGAAATTTACTGCCTCGCCTAGTCCTGCTTTTTAATAAACTCAACAGTGCCATAGCACAGCTCATTTTCTCCTTTGTTTGTTTTAAATCAAAGACAGCAGTTTTCTGTCAGACCACAAATGTATAAACACGAAGCAATCCATAGATTAAAACGTTTCCTTCTTGCTTAACCTGTAAGTAGTTCTTTGCATCCATGCTGGATGCAAGATTTTGTGCTGGAATGAGTTTTTCAGCTACAGAATAAATTAGAAACCAGACAAAGAATAATGATTGTCTTTTCAGTGTTTCTTAATATCAGCTGCTAAATGAAGGTGAGGTAGTGTAAGAGCTCCTGTTGCCTAATCTGCTTTGGAAAGAGCATCCAGGCAGCTCCTAGGTTGCTAAAACAATGCCAAATCAAAGGCCATGTGAGGCACTAATGCTGCATATTGTATGAAGTGTGCGTACCTGGGAGTATTTGAATTACATCTTCATTGTACGTTAGGGAGAGAATTCAAGGCAAATCAAAGTTTGTATTGATTTTGGGACCAGGGGAGGGGTTGTGGAGGATTATCTGAATAATTCTATTATTCACCTTTCTGTTGGAAAATTAAAGTGGATACTGCAAAGAGCACTACTGAGAGAGATAAATGAGCTGCTTCACTTCAGAATGAACTCTCGTCTCAGCAAACTGTTGACATTATGTGCCTAAATTCCTTATGTACTTAGTAGAGTTATCTGCATAAAATAGCCTTTAAATTCAAGAATGACTTCCATCAGCCCTGTAATGATATCAAGGGATGATTGTGCTCCCATTTTATTTCAGTGGGCGTACACAAATACTGCTATTCTATGAGATTATTAAATCTCAAAGGGTGCGTTTTGTGATTATTTAGGACAGATTCCATTTCAGCGGTTCCAAACCTTGCAACCTTGTTCAGAGCAGTAAAATAAACCTGTAAGATGAAGAAAGACATTGTTGTCCTTTGAGCAAACATACTGAACAAGGGATTCTGTAATTGAACTTCTATCAGCACCTTTGTCAGTGTAGTATCAAAGGTACAGAATTTGATATAGCCAGTTACAAGCCTTCTCACACATCACGAGGCAGAAATGCTGTGCTGGAGGGTTTAGGGACTGTACCTAAAATGTGGCAGCTGGATCACAGCTCTGCAGGATCCATGGGTGCTTTTCTGTCCCTACTCCATCCTGGCCCTGCCAGAAAGCTTAGAAGTAGTTTTAGTACCAGTGAATTTAGTTTGGCCGTGTTAGTGCTTATTACTGACAAACTTGAAAAAAGATGAAGTTAAAAAGTCCAAAATCTCAGTCACCAACAGACAGAAATTCTAGTATGCAGAGGGGAAGGGGAGGAGAGGTTGCAGGGAATGCAACTAAACAGAACCCTCACAATATTGTGCACCATACAATTCACAGGCACAAAGGGTAAACGAGGCAGAGCATGGTTTGCTAATCTGGCATGGAAATCAGAAACAAGAGCATCAGTTGCAGCTATAAATCTGCCTCACCGGGAATTTCTCAGCCTTTCTGTTCCTACCCAAAAATGAGTTAGGGAATGTGAAGAATATTTGTTCATGCTGTAGGAAGGGGTGAAAAGAAGGTGTTATATGGGTGAGCAACAGCACTGGTGGAAGTGGCACTGAAGGAAGAGCTAAGGTTTTTGCAAAAGTTTTTTGGCAAGAACACATCTCTAAAGGTTTTCTGTGATGCAAATATCCCATTTTCCTCATCTTAGAGAGGAAAAGGTGTGGGGATAAAACTTCAGATTACTCCTGAGCCATCTCACAGGGTTTTCACTCTGTTTCTTGAGTCTTGTCTTGAATAAGCTCCTACTCAATCGAAATTTGCTTTAGTCCTAATGCTGTAAAAACCGAGTAAGCACTTTAAGATTTGCCCCATTGATTTTGCCAAGTTTTGGTTGAGTGAGAACTTAATAAAGGTTTTGGATTGCGAAGATAAAGAACTGACTTCTGACATCCTGATTCAATTTCTAGCCAGTCATTTTACGGATTAACTCCCATTGAGTTCAGCAGGAGCGTGTCAGTGCAAGGGCTGAGTCAGGATGCAGCCCTGGCTCCCCTGCCAGGAGTCAATGTCTGCCTCCTTTAACCTGCCCATCGATCCAGGAGTTCAGAACTTCAGGGAAGAAACAACCACAGCTTCTGTGATGAGTTTGATCACAGGGCAGGGGTTATGCTGGCTCCAGCTCACAGAAAGTTAAAAGGAGTCCAACCGGAGGGAGAGAAGGGGAGGACATTTGGTCCCAAGAGGAGAAAAGGATTTCTTTGGGCCATGGGGCAACCTGTGTTTATCAGCAGAGGAGAGCAGTGAATTAGATCCTGCAGTTGCCATGATTGGCTGGTGTTGGATTAAATCCCAGCAGGCAGAGGGAGAAGGAAAATGTGGCGCTTGTGCCTTGTGTTGGTGGTGATGGAAAAGCAGCAGTAAGGTGAGTTGAGTTCCTCGCCATGGTGAGGAGCATTTACCCCACAGAACAGCACCACCAGCTGCAAAAATGGGTCCACATTTGGAAACTGGTGGGCTGAGAATATTTCATGTCTCTCTAATGCAAGCATTGCAGTTTCAGAGGGCTACAGACAACAAAGTTCCTGTCTGGGTGTGCTCCCTGCAGTGAGGGACAGTGGTGTCTGTGAGCTGCACGTGGCTGCTGTGGCTCTCCTGCCTCAGAGGTGCCATCCATGGACACCCCCACAGCAATGCAGCAAACTCCACACCCCTCTACTGCACAATTTACACACTCAGCCTTCTCCAAATCAGGGGAGCAGTGAGGAAGCAGCCACTCACACTGTAAATATCCCTTCTTCCTTCAACAGCAGAAATCAGACGGTTTTCATATGATATCCTGAGTTGCTGTCATCATTATTCTTCCTTTTCTGTTATTTTCTTTTATGTCTTTTTAAAATCACTTATGTCTACCCATTTGAGCACAGTCTTGATGTATCCAGGATATTTCCTGTGAGATGCTTGTCTGAGTTTGGTGGGAAATACATAGCATTTGTACAAATTCTCATTAATAGAGAATACATTTGGGAAAGGTGGAAGATTTCTGATTTTGAGGGGAGTACATTAATTTTTAAAGCAAGTCTGCTTGATTTATGGTGGAGATTAATAAACTAGTGAGATTTTGTTTGGAAACATGGAGTTTCTTTTTTTGGGTTGCGTAAGCACAGCACAGTCGGTTAAACATTTTAAATCAATTTTCTTTGCACTCTTAGAATTCAAAAACCACAAAATGGATTTCTTTCAAGTTTCTTGTATTCCAAGGTTCAGCCCAGAGGGATTTTTTTTTTTTTTTTGTGGCTTAGAATAGGGTTTTGTAATGAAAAGCCTGACAGATCCTTTACTATACTGTCACTAGGTACAATGCTCTAATATGTAGTGCGAGATTAACTTGTATTTTAATAAAGTATCTTGAACAGAATAAAGGGAGCATTTTAAAAGTATTAGTTGAAATCTGTGTTAGTTTGGTTTGAACCTGTGTTAAGAGAATGCACCTTCTTTAGTTTCCCTGGTTCAGTCAAGAGTATAAGCAGCAAAACTGTGATGTAGGGAGCCTTTCAAATGGTTAAACATTTCAGTCCTCTGTTCCTTACAAAAGTTGATGCCTTTTGAAAATGTAGCTGCTCTGTCAGCTTCTCAGAATGAAAAAAATGTGCTGAATTCCTTTGTGTTACACATCCTTTCTTCCCAATTTCTTGCTAAAAGAAAAGAAATAATAAAGGGCATCATGGCCTTTCTCTCTGTCCGTTCCAAACCCTGGCCATTATTTGCTCCCTGGCCCTCCAAGCACATGGCTCTGGAGCGTGGCCATTCCCGGACAGGGCTTAAGGGGCACTGCTGACACAGCAGCCTGGGGTCCCATTGCCACAGGAGCAATAGCCAGCCTGCAAAACTATGTGGGGTCATCTGCTCAGGTTCTGCTTTTACTTGTTTTTCCCTGCAGACGTGTGCAATGGCAGCTTTTCATGTGTGTTGGATTACCTGAAGGAGTTAAAGTTGTCCGTTTTCTAAAAGTTTGTTTTATATGCATTATGCACATTCTAGTTGTGTGCACTGGCACACTCACATGGATGTATATATAAATATATGCATGTTTATTTATGCAATAAAGTATCTCAAGTATCTCATGCTGGCCGTTGGCAAGGCTAAGATGTAATTCATAGCAGGACCTTCGATCTGATCCTGTGTGTTACATCTTACAGGACATAAAGCTTGGTAAGATTTGTGAGAGCCCTGATTACTTAGGTAGGAAAGATGGCCAGAGCTGGATTAGTACAGACTATAAACCTTTGTTCTTCGGAGCAAGCTCTAATTAAGGGGGTAATGAGCAACATCCTTGTGCTGCTAGCACCTCCAGTACTGACTGCTGAGAGGCTGTGGGATGGACTGCAACTGAGGAGGAGGTTCTAGACCATTGGCCTCATCTCAAAGGGCCATTTCTATGTTACAGTTCACATGATGCACTCAAATAGAAACTGCATTAACACGTCTGTGGAATAGCTTCATACAGAGTTATTTCAGCTCTGCCCAAAGCAGGGTCTCGTCCGTTCTCAGTGGAACAGGAGCTTGGGTGCAAAAGGCTGTACACCATGTCCTGAGTGTCCCAGCCGTGTCACAGCCGTGGGCACCAAAGTGATTGTATGTGCACTGAATTGATCTTCCAATTCTTATGGGTGCTGTAAAAAAAAGATCCCCTTTTCCATGCTTCTGCTAGGGTAGTTGTATACCATGGATGTCTGATCTCTGTTGCACATCCACATTGACTTTGAAAGTGGAAACTATAATATTATGTAATCTTGGCTAGAAGGCAAATATTAGCTAATTTAACCAGATATAATCTACCCCCAGATGTCTACACTACTCACCACTGAAGCAGTGCTTTTAAAAGGTTTCTTAAAATAAGCACAAATTTAAAATTGTATGTTTAGCTCTCAGGGAAATAACTAGTATTTAACTGGAGCATTGGTTTCCCTGTGCCATGGACTGCTGATTTAGTGAAGCTGGACAAAGTAATTCCCATCAGCATTGATAGAGAATGTCCAGGTTTTGCCTTTCAGTTAATTATGAAACAATCTGTTGTCAGCATTCCCAACAGATAGTGAGACTTTGCCATTCAGAGTTAATGTGGATGAATGCGGATGTAGTGAGGCACTGGAAAGAAAGGCTGTAATGAAATTCAGACTGAGCTGAACTGGAGAAAAAGGGCAGAGAGGAGAGAAGAAGAATGAGCACATTGAGATCCCGGACAAATGGAGGGGCTGATGAATCTTTCAGTTCCAGCAGGCAGAGTGGCTGCTGGGCTCCAAGGGACTGGGCATGAGGAGTGGATAACACAGCATCTCTCATGGAGGGAAGTCCATCTGGGCCCCATAAATGAGCTGGGCTGGGGATGGAAAACTGAGAGCTGCTTTTCTGAGCTGTCACCAGGACACTGGGGTGTTCACGCGTTCTTCAGCTGCAGGTGCTCATCTGTGGTGAGGACATAGCAGCAGCAAAAACTTTCAAAGCTGGGAGTATTTACGTAGCTCCGTCCTCACAATCTCTCTTTTGTTAATGTTTGTAACTGCTCCTCCCTCAGAGTATGGAGGAATTTACATGACTGCAGATGTGTGAAAAGACCCACTGATTGGCAATTTCTGATCTGCTCAAATGTGTGTGGCCCAGAAGGGGCTGTGTGCGCCATGGCACTTCTGTCCCCACCATGTGCATGGGTGTGCGTCCCTGTCTGAGTGACGCTGCTGTGTGGACACATTCAGTGTTCATCCAGCTGTCTGGAGGGATTCAGTTCCCCAAGGATGCAGGCAGGTGTCTGGTGGGATTTGCTAAATGCTTAAACCAGTTGGCTCCTTAACACCCAGTGAAATGAGTCTGATCAGGTGCATAATTCACTCAAGCAAAGCACTGGGAGAAATCTTTGCATCAGCAAAATCATCCTTGAAAACCCCCCCAAAAAACCATCTAATATATGGCTATAGGAAATTTCAAAATTCGGCCTGTGACACAGCACATAAGTTCGCTTTTTGGTAGTTTTCTCTCGGTAACTTTAGAAGTAATTTTTCGTCTGTATTTTGAATGTCACAGGGGTTGTGCCTGCTGAGAAATTAGCAGAAAGCCATGCAGTCCATCCATCATTGTTGGTGTGTTTGTTGGTTTTTTCCTTCCCACGTGGTATCTTGAAACCCATAATTAAGACTAATCTTTTAAATGCCTTTGTAGAAAAAGAACGCAGCAGGCAGGGAGTGGACTTTCTTATTAAAATTAACAAAAGAAGCAAGATTTGTACATAACTTATAACTGCTGAACATAAACTTAAAATGACTTCTGTAAGCCAGTTCTTACAGATACTAAGTAAATAAAATTGCTGTTGCTGGCAGATCGATATTTCTGTTCACAATAAAAATTTATAATTTAGGATAAACAGTTCTTCCATTATAGGCTATGGAATTCACTGGAATGTGTCCAGCATGTTAACAGCAACAAAAGTAATTAAGAATCACCAACGGTTGTCAAGAACTGTATATTTATAGTTATCTCAAGACAGAAGAAATTCTCTTCTGAAGTAGAGGATACTATTCAAACACTAAGGTGTTACTGTATACAGGGGCCAGGTTTTGGGAATTAGATACACCCTTTTTTAAAGCATGTGCGTATCTGCTGTCCTGGATCTAGCCAGTGACCTGTGCTGAATGAATCAGAGCACATGCCAGTGCATTTTTATAACCGTGAAAATGATGCTATTTACAGCTACCAAGGGAATGATGCTATAAATAAGCATTGATATGGGGGTTTTAGCCTCTCCAATTCAGCGTTTAACAGTCCAGTTTTTCATAACCAATAAAACTGCTTTGGGTTCTTATTGATATTCATGATTCCAGACTGTGTTTTAATATTCTGGAAGAATTAAAAAATATTTTTATCCCTCTTTGTCTGTCGCTTTGCTTAAAAATCAACTGGAGATTTTAATCTCCTTAAGAATACATGAATGTTCAAAAGAGGGATTGGGTGATTTCTCTCTTGGGTGGTACAAGTTGATTAACTTCCTGATTGCCATTTCTCCCTGTTAAATGGTTTTAGTGACTACCTAGGAGCTGGAATGTCCCAGATGTAGCTTCTTAGCAGATGATGAATGCCTTTTATAACATGCCCTTCATAGGGGCTTAGACAGTCTGGAAGGATTCACAATAATACCTCAAGATTACTCTGAGCACACAAACACAATAGCACAGCAGCTGATGTTTATTCATCCTTCATGAGGCTCGTGTAGGCAAAGAGAGCAAGGTTGCTTCCTGATTTACTGGGGTCATTTGGCATCAAACATGTCCCAGACCTTTGAGCGTGTCATGTTAAGGCTGTGCTGCACTACGTGCAAAGATTACATTTTTAACTGATGCTGTCTGCTCCCATTTTTCCTTTTTCCCTTTCACCATCTCTTTTTTCTTTCTCCTTTCGTCCTTCCTTCCTTTTTATCCTCCAAGATGATTCTAGTTTACAACGAGCTTTATTTTTGAATGGGAAAGGTAGTGTTGACAGAGGGTCAGCATGATGAGGACTGGGACACCTTCCACTAGACCAGTTTGCTCCAAGCCCCATCCAACCTGGCCTTGGACACTTCCAGGGGTGGACCAGTCACACCTTCTCCAAGCAAACAGTTCCAGAGCCTCGGTACCCTCATAGGGAAGAATTTCTTCCTAATATGGAATCTAGACCTTTCAAAGCCATGCCTGTTTTGTCCTGTCACTACGTGCCCTTGTCCAAAGTCCCTCTCCAGCTCTCTCATAGGGCTGCCCATGTTTCAGAATTTCCCTGCAAGGGTGAGGAGAAGAAAGAACATGGCCCATAATTGCAGATCTATTAACTAAATTACTAAAATTAAGCACATTGTTATCACTGTGACTGGGCTGGGCCATTGTGCACAGTGATTTTAGAGATGAAGCCTCAAGAATGATTTCGGAGCTCTGTGAAGACCCTAAGGGCTAATTGCTATAGTCTGGCTGTGGATTGGGAACAGATCCAGCTGTGAGGACATCTCACCACTTTTTTGTACACCGTTTACAGTGGGGGACCCTTGCTTTTACTGGGATAAAGCCTCAGAGTCAGTGAAGCTACTATTATTACTGCTTTACAACTCTTGTCATCTCTTGCTAAGAATAAATAGGTGAAATGGAACTTTTTGCTTGAATGTCTCTTTTATCTTCCTGGGGTGAATATCTGCCATGGCGTTCCCTTGTTCTGCAGTATTGTCTGGGAAGCTTTTCCTTTCTTCTCCATTCTTGATATTTTCTCTTCTCTTCTAATAAAAAACCCCAGCAAAATGCAAGCAAACAAAAAAGAAGGCATCTCAGAACCTGACCTCCTTCCCCTCCCAACACATTGAAAGGCTTTAATGAAAATAACTTTTGGCAGCTGTGTTTGAGTGACCAATGTGGAATGGGATGTGACATCGGAGCATAAACAAAACGTATAAATGTATGCAGGATGCAGTACTACAGCTGGAATAAAAGATTCAGATGCCTCTTCTTTTTGACACATCGCATTGTAAGGTCACAGGCTGAGCTGAAGATGCAGCTTGAGGAATGGAAATGTCTAGGTTGATGTAAACCGGTTTTAACCCCCTCAGTATTTCGAGATAAATAGCGTTGACTTGGAGAAGGCACATTCTCACTTTACATTCAACCTCTCTGCTTCCTGTAGAGCATTTTAAATCTTAGGGGCCTGAGCCAGCCACAAATTAGGGAATAATGGGGGTATCAGTGAGGTTGTTTCATGGCTTTTAAAATTAAAGGAATTCTTAGTGAGTTACCAGCAGCTTGCTCTGCTTTCATTTTTTTTTTTTTCTTGCCATCTTTACATTGTATTCACTTTAAAATTCTTCAATGAAGATTGGCATGGTAAGATCAAAATCAGTGCTGTGTAAAAAGCAAGTTTTTACAGTTCCGTCCTTTTTTTTCTTGTACCTGGTAAGAAAAGATGTCATTAGGAGGACTGGCGATTTTCACCTCAAATGAAACGTCAGATCTAATATTCCCTATGAGTCTCTGTGTCTTTGTTAAGGTCTCATTATCTTGTAACCATGTGGACCAAGTCCAAAAGAATTATATCTTTAATATTTGTCTATCAGTCTTATGTCCTTTTTGCTTCTAACAGAGCTGAGACAGGGAGGGTTTGTTAGTGCAGGGATTACTTCATTAGTTTGATTCGGCATGTCTTGGATTCACAGTGCTTTCAAGAGACATCACAAAATAAATTCAGAATGTGTTATGAGGATGCCCACAGAGCAAATAACATGGGCAAATTACCTCACTGCTAAAGGGAAAATAGAAATCACATATCTACTGCAGACAATATGACAAAATAGAGCAGCATGCAGGGGGGAAATCTCCTGTAAATACTGCACATTCATATTCATGTGTTTTACATTAAAGCAGTAGAATCCATATAAAAATGCACTTATTAAAATAAAACATTTCTAAGAAACAAAACAAATAACTAAGTGCTGGGGAAGCAAACTGAAGCTTTTAAAGTACTGTTTCCTAAAAAAATAATCTTCTTATGTAACTTAGAGTGGCTTTTAATTATCTGCACAGCTCCAGCAAGCAGAGCCGTGGTGAACTTGGGAATGTGTGGCACCATTTAGGTTTTAAGTGTTACTCATTTTGTAGCCACAGTGGTTTAAGGGAGACAGCACCTTTGTGAATTTTACTACAGGGAATGAATTTGGATATTCTCCTGTGCACTGGTGGCTGTTCTGAAAATGTATCCATATGGATTAGCACTGGGTGTTGGCTTGGATAGAGCAGCCTCCAAAATCAGTTGTTTTGAATAACATTTATATGTGTGTGTGTGTGTGTGCATTTTGAAAGGAATTGATGAAATCATCATTTCTGGAAGGATGGATTTGGGTATCCATAGCTTGGAGAAACTGACAGTGAGTTTGGAGTTTGAGAAATGCTATCCTGCAATGATAAGACTGCAATATTTTATTATGGGTCTGACAAATTCAGAGCATAATGAGGTTTATAGAGATGCTGCTGTTGACTTCAGTGACTGCAAGATTAGGTCTTCACAAGTTTCTGTGGGAATAATCTCTGTGGATGGCTCATTTACAAACATGAGTGGATCATTTAGACTCATGGGACACGTTTATTATTCACATATAAGTAATTAATACTCAAGCATAAGGGAATTTATTCCTCTTACTTATGCCTTATAGGAACTGACCTTTTTCTCCATTCAAAAGACTCCCTTCCCACATGTCCTGACAGAAGTGGCACATGTGGTGCAGTGGGCTAGAGGGGTTCATGTGGCAAAGGGAAGGGGTTTTGACAGGATGCAACTTGCAAATTTCATTTAGACCAATTATGCACATTAGTTCCTGCCTAAACAGTTTCATTTGATGAGTTTTCATGCAAGTTAGATACGGGCCTTCTTAATTATATATGAGTAAACATGGCTGAACACATTCCTTTGGTTATTTTATCATTGAAATAAACTCCAAACCCAAGCAGGACACAATCATCTATAGCAAGGTTACCTCCTCCTATTGCAGGCACTGAGCATTCGTGTATTAGAAAGCATTTATTTAAATATTCAATTAAAACCAGGCACCCTTGTACTGCAAATAACATTTAAATTGACAGAAAATGGAAAGTGTTTAACTACATGCAAATTATGAAAGATGGTTTTAGGGGCAGAAATTTCATTTGGGGCCTTGCTTTGGGAAAGAGCATTTTTATACATGTCTTCTCAGTGACAGGATCTCAGGAGGAAGAACATCAGGCACCCCAACTGCTGGTGTTTTTGAAAAGCTCTCCAAAGACTTGAATTCTTCGAATTAAGACGTTAAAATCGTGCACTCGTTAATATGGGGATTAGTTAAGTGTGAGCCAGCATGTATACACATACTTTAATTAGGGGTTTTATTTGATCTTTATGTATTTGACGAAAGCAGTGTGAGGAAAAGAGTCATCTCAAAAAAAATACTCCACTTTTGCGGTGATTGTTCCTCTGATGGTGCTCACAGGGCTTTCTGGAAACCTTCGCTGCACCATGGCCATTGCTGAGATCTCACAGGCACGTGGGCCCACTTCTGCCAGGGATGTGAGGGGGCTGACGGCAATATTCCTCCTCACATTCCCACTGGGATCCTTCTTTCTTCCTCCTTCTCAGCAGGGAGATAGAAAGAACCAGGAATTCCTTTGCAGCAGAGTCCCCAGTGGGGATGTGATGAGGCGGGTGCCGCCCACCCGGGGGTGGATGTCTCTCATTTGCTTTTCTAGACCAAATATTCCTCAGAGAAAGATTGTTGGAATGGCTGAGGGCTTTGCTGTTCCACTGCCCTGGATTTTTTTACTTCTGTCTTGTTCTGCTTTGGGTCTCTAAAAAATCTTTCTGATAAGATACCATTCTGCTTTTTTGGCCTTCATGAAAGGAGAGGAACAAAAAGTCAATGTTTATGGCAGCTCAGAATGTACCTGTGCCTCAACTCTGCCTCCACATGTGCTGAAAACTGGGTATTTGCAAACCCTCCCTTAGCAGGTGCAAGAAGAAATTTGCTAACGTTTTGACATTTTTTGGCAATCCTTTAAATAAACTCACACCTACATGGCCCAGAATTTCCTCCTGGATTAGTATGGCACACAGTTTCTGCAGCTTTTTGTGCTTATTTTGGGTTCCTCCACAGGTTGGTGTTGTTGGATGTGGGAACACAGGTGCAGGTGCGTGCACACTGAGGCTGAGGAGTGAAAATCTGTCCCTTCTGCAGAATAAAGTCTTTCATTTTCTCCAGACCACATTTGAATGTAGTACAAAACATAATGGGACTTTGCACTTCTGGAATCCAGTCCATACCACCCACTTGGCTTCTTGTTACGGTGTGAGGGAAACACGAGCAAAATCACATTTCGTGTGGTGCAGAAGAAGTTGCAATGCCCTGACACCCACATATCAGGATAAAAAAAAATAGTCCAGATCTGTAATTTTGCCCTCCTAAAAATGTAAAGACAGAAAAACAACTCCACCACCCTTCTTTCCCGTGTATTTTGTGGGTTTATGTTCAGTGTAATTGGGACAGAAATTCATCTTTTGTCCTTTTTGGTGGCAATGTCCCATTGATATAAGTGGTGTCAAAATGTGACCCTGGATTTAGGTCATCCACATTTCCACGAGTGCTGTGTGGAAAGAATGTGCCTTATTGTCCCAGACTCACAGATTCTCTATGCAGATGTTCTGTTGTCATTTTTGCTGGCACATCTTTTGTTCTTGTACCACACAGTGGAATAGGAGATACAATTTAATGTGAATTACCTACAAATGACACACAGTGCCACTAAGTAGCTCTTTGCAGTACCTGGTGTGAGTTTTCTCTCGCTGTCAAACTGAATAATGCGTCTTTTCTGAAATTCTAAAAAAATAATAATAAATTACAAATCTGATGCAGTGGAATATAGTTAGATTGTGAGGCGGCAAAATAGATTAGAGAATCTATCTATATAAGATAGACTAGAGACTGTGTCTATCTACATATTTCTTACTCCCTCCCTGTGTTTTTTTTATATATATAGACTTCTGGTGTTAATTGGACACAATCAGTAAATGGACATCTGAGCATCTTTTAAAATTTGGGTACAGATGCTCCTAAATCGAGAACTCCCATCTGCAAACATCCCTTAACTGCTGCCTGACAGACACTGGGCACACAGCTCAGGGTTTTGCCAAGAGGACTGTTGTCCATGAATATACAGGAGCTGACTGCTCGGTGTACATGGCACTGCACGCATGGAAGGGCTGAATCCATTAAAACTGAAACAATAGTTACCTAAAAAAAGGCAGGTTGTTCTTGCATTAAAGCATACGGTGAACTTGTAAATTCCAAAGAGCTGGGTGAAAGAAAGGACGTTAATATAATCAGGTTTGTCATCTCGTCCCTACTGCAGCATAAGAGGGTTACTGGAGCTGAAAGCGTTCCTGTCGCGGGTACAACCGGCTGCAAAACGGCTCCGGAGCCGCTGCTTCCCCCGGGATGCCCCTGGGACACGGCTGGGGAGCTCGAGCTGTGGCTTCATCCTGGACCCACCAAGAAGGGCCAGAGCTGGGGGTGCTGTGCTGGTGGCAGGACAGGGATCTGGGGACTCCCCAGCACACAGAGCTGCTGTGAGTGCTGTGCCTGTTCTGGTGCACAAAGGGGCAAAAGGCACCGCCGGGCTCCCAGGATCTTGGGGTGTGATGCGAAGTCATCCACAACACTCCAGCGAGGCACTGGGAAGTCCAGGGGTCAAAGGGGTCTGTCTGAAGAGCAAGTTCAGTGCTCCCAGGACACGGTGTGGCCCTGTGGACAGGGGAGAGCCCCTTTAGGATGTGCTAACGCCAGTGTCCCTCCTGGAGCATGCACCTGGCCAGGACACGAGTTCACACCCCAGCCCCTGCAGGCCAGTTAAATGTGCTGCTGCCGTGGCTGCAGCACTTCCATGTGTCCAGATGTTATCCGAGACCGCCAAAACGGTGCTGACAAAGGGAGAGAACAAAATGGAGGTTTTCGAATCATTACCCCTCAAATCTGAAACAAATTTCATGGACCAAGGAAAAGCCTTCAGGGCATTTTCTGAGTTTCCAAGGCTAGCTGCAAAAAAATACAGTGTTAAAACTCAAAAAAGGTCACAATAATATTTTATAATAGCAAGGGTTAGCCTAAATGCAAAGGTTGGAGCCAGTGATCCCCATAAATAATACATACAAACAGAAAAGGGGGGGATCCAAGAGGTCTCTCTTATTCCCGTTAACATGCAGCCGTATCATTTTACGGGAGAAAAATACATCTAGAAATTACAGAAAATGTTGAATACTTTTGAAAGCTGCTTTTGAGAAACTGAGTGTCTTTGTATAAAGATGGGAATGACAGCTCATAGTACGTTAAAGTGAATAGAGTTCAAGTCATTCAGCAGTTGCAGAAATGCACTTAATCTCAGTTTTATACAGGGCAAGTTTTTTCCCCCACCAGAATGATTGTCTGGGTTTGTATGTCTGCTCTTTCTCTGCTTCCCTCCCCAGCTCAGGTGGGAACATGCAAGATTCTAGGAAATGTTACAGTTAATTTCACTTGTTCTATTCAAATTTAAATGTTTTAAACACATTTCAAAAATAACACAAGTAGACGGTTGTGAAAGGCTGACGTTTATTACCCAAACTAAAAACGTAAGAAGATGACACTGCCTCGGTTCCTTAGTTTGATTTTATTAAATCCCTGATGGAATCATAGAATGATTTGGGTTGGAAGGGACCTTAGAGATCATCTAGTCCAACCCCCTGCCTTGGGCCAGGGTCACCTTCCACTACACCGGGATGCTCCTGGCCTTGGCACCTATTGCTGATAAAGTAGCTGATAGAAACAGCATGGCTAAGACAAGGTTAATGGTTGAAGTGAGTGTTCAGAATGGTTATGAAGCCTGACAGATAGCATGAGCCTGAAAAATCTTTTCCTTCTAGCTCTAGGACCAGGAAAGCTCCTGGGAAGAATGGACATTTTGTAGATTCTTCATTATTTTTTCAACCACAGCAAGAGATGTGGAACCTCATGAGCTGCTGTTGTAGGCAGACACACTTTCTGCCTTTCAAATTCTGCTTAATCTTGAATGTAGAATCTTTGGCTGCCCTATTTGCATTTGTAGAAAGCCAGCTGGAATAAATTCAACTCCGTTACAATAAAAATTTGTAGGCAAGGCTCCTCTCCGACAACGTTCTTGCTGCACTTCCCTAAATAAAACCTTGGCAATCCATAAAGCTGGAGAGGGGCTAAACCTGAATGTAGGATTTGGGGCCTGGGGTGTTAAATGACTTTGGATCACGAGCTGACCTCTGTAACTGCCCCTGCCCCAGGTTTGTGTGTGTTGGGTATCCAGGTGTGGGGTTTTGCCCACTGGACCCACAGCAACCATTGGCAGTTTGTAGACACAGGAACAGGTGCAAGTACAAAGCACACGATGACTAATTTGTAGGATGCCCCTATAATTTCATGCATATTAAGCCAGTTATGCAGAACAGTTTCAGTGCATTTGGAAGCACAGATCTTGCACATTCACGTTGATCAGTGAAAATGAAGCCCGTAGCTGTTTGCACCGATTAGCATTTGAATACCAACCTTCCCAGTTTTGGGGCAGAAAGGGAACTATCCCCTGGGATTAGTCATAAAAGTAATTCTCTGTGGTTATTTATAAAACTCCAGTGTCAGTAAGTTATTTCAGAAACAAAGTATTTCTATTTTAATGGTTAACAAAACTGCGTTCACGTTCCGTTTCTCAGTTTTCAGTATCCTGCAGAATTCATTTGCCAATTGCTTTTAAATATCAGCAGCTCTTATCCATTCCAACATCAGAGGAATTTGAAAGAGAGCTCCATGCAGAATTGATCTGATCCAGCAACATCAGGATTATGTTTTGAGTGAGGGTTTTTTTCAGGTGTAAGTAGACCAGAATGTTCCCAAATCGTAATTTTATTTTTTTTTCTTTGCCAAGATCAAGGAGAGCTTGCCAGTTTTTACTGGAAGAATAAGAATTTTCAGAAAACTCCTGTAGATCTCCAAACTGTTCATAAATTTATTGACAGTTGGCAGCCCTGCTGTGTGTGCTGTACTGTTATATATCTGCCTTCTTCACATCTGCTTTGTCGAGGTATGAGACAGCGAGGCAAAAGTAGCTTAAGGAGGCTTAGCAGTGTCTGTAAATAAAATGGGGAAAAAAGCTTTATTTTTTTCCCTTCCTCAAAAGATTTTCCATTTTTTAACGTGAAAGGATTTTAATGAAATCCTTGAGTTTAAGAACAGCAAGTGCAAAACAAAGGGGTCTAGCTCTTGTGTTTCCTGTGAGTAATTCCCTCAGTCAGGAGATGAGGGAATGGAAAAGAACATCCTCCAAATGGAAAAAGCGAAGTCTCCATTACTTTTACTGCTGATTAAAATCTTAGTGCAATATTAGTGCTCAGATCCCTCTATTCACGGGTGATGTTTCGTTTGTAACACCGTCCTGGCTATTTTTTTGCCTTTTTCCATAGAAAGGCTCCCAGTCACAGCATGACAGCTCAGGGTGCCAATGCACTTCCCAGTCTTTCATTTTGCAAGGAAAACAGGCTGCTCTGGTTTATCCCCTGAGAAGCTGTCCCTTGCAGAGCCAGGCCCAGCGCTGCTCCTGGCACTGCTCACCTGTGATGCATGGCGCTGTGTTTTGTGCTGACCACGCTGTATAAATTGCACCCCTCCTGCCCAGTCCTGCAAAGTCAAATTTAACTGGGAAAATTGAAGTACAGTGTCTGGGGCTTAGTGAAGCACAGCAAATCCTTTCTATAAGCTATAGAGGTGACCTTTTAAACCACCTCCCACACCAAGCCTCCTACTTTTATTTTTGACAGTGAGTATAAACCATAGGAAGGGCTAGTGAGAGGGCTCTAATGCTGGTGCTCTGCTTGTGACTTTTAAAAGAATTTCAGAGGACCTACAAATCTCTCCTGTTTGTGATTTGACACAGTTAGAGGGACTTCAGTGCCATGAAAAATGACAGTATTAACTCAACACCCTAATTCAGGTGAACAGAGCCATTGGCCAGATTTGATCCTTCCATAGGCAGTGGATAAGCACAGTGACAGAGCTGCTGAATCAGACAGTAGTTTGAACATCTACTTCACTTTAATTGAGCCTAAGAAGTATTTTTAGGGAATGTTTAAAGTACAAAGGAAAATTTTGTTTAAAAATAGATTTTTGACAATGTAAAATAGGTTAGTGCTTCCTTTGAGGCAAACAAACAACCCACTTAAGAATTAAAAATTTCCAAGCGAATGATTTGGAAATCCTTCCTTCTTGAAGCATGATCAAAGTAAAGTCTTGACAGGTAGCATTTATCACAGGTAGTACCTTCTGCTCAGTAAGTACTTGATGAGGCAAAAAGAAAAATTAAAATGGTGGTTCATGGTTACATGAGTATCTATTGTACTTAAAGCATAAAAATCCTCCCTTTAGGAAAAACTTCAATTTCCACAGAAGCCACAGCTCTGTTTTGAAACTATGGGTTTGTCGTTACATAACAGGATTTTGGGATAGAAGAAGCAGGAAGGGAGAAGAGGGGCTGGATTGCTCTTTGCAGGCTGCCCTGAAGAGCAGGATTGGCTGGGCACCCTGGTGCATTTATCAGGATGCTGTCCTTTGAAATGTTTCACATGGTGGAACTTCAGCCTTGCCATAATCCTATGCAAAGCACTTGAGTGCTTAATTTTCAGCCTGGAAATGGACCAAGTGAAGTGAATAAGGATTAGTTAGGGTCTGAGGAGAAAACTTCCAAAGGCGTAGAGGACAGTTAGAGCATCTAATTCTTTTCAAAATCCAGAGGAAGTCAAGCACCTAGTACACACATTCAGAGATGGTAAATCTTTCCATGAGGCAAAAAGCATGCATTGAAGTGATGTGCTGCATTAAGAAGCCCCTGTATGACCAATTTCTCTTCCATCTCCATGTTCAGCCCCAATTTCCCTTCATTACTTGAATCCCTTCTCTCCTAGGTATAGCAGCTGACACCCCTCTCTACATTCACTTTCTTGTTTTTCACTTTCCTTCTGGTCAGGCTTTGAACCAGTGTGTTGTGCTGTAGGTGATGAAATGATTATGTTTTTCCCCCAAAAATAAGATTATTAAAAGAGAAATTTTTGTATCCTTCTTCTTGAGCTTGGTTTAGATGTCACGACATTCCCTACTCACAGAACAATTCTTCCTCATTTGAATGGTTAAGAAGCAGAAACATTGACACTGATCAGGGAGGTAACATGGTAACTGAGATCTTGATGGGAATGCAAAGAAGGGGGTCCAGGTTGTGTTTTTAAATATTTCTGAACTGCCATCATGCCTAGAACTTTAAACTCTCTTTCCATAAGAGTTCCAGTGCAGTAGCAACAGATTTCAGATCTTGCTTGTAGTGCACTCAGCCTGATACCTCTTGAGTGGGTAGAAGGTGCACAGTTAATTATTCCCCCCATGAGAAGTGTGTTTTCAAGAGCAGCCATGTCAAAATTTAGTGAGCACTGCAAATGGTTATGAAATATAGCTGCAGTGTGTGGAAGGCATCCAAATATATCCTACTTCAGCTTCTCAGATCCACCATTCTGGATTTATGGGCACTCTTTCTGTGCGTGAAGGACAGGATCTCAGAGCAAGGAATGCTGATTCTGTTTTCCTGGGGAGAAGTGATCCTTCTCTGTATTTTACCGAGCAGCTGATTCTTAAAATAAATGGACTAAATGGGGGGAAGATTTATTAAGCCTATCTGACAGCTCACAGCCCTGCCCCAAATACAGTAAAAATACACAGCCTAAGTGAGCTCCAGCCTAATGGATCCAACTTAAAATAATTTATTTAAAGAAATTTTTAGTTTCTTCTCGGTCCTGCACAGCAAATGGCCCTCAGTCAGCAGTATTCCCTGCAGTGTAAGTACAGAGCTGCCTGGTGCCAGGATCCCATGGGACCCCACAGTGCGGAAGACACGCGCTCCTTGGGTACCTATGCCTACAGCTGATGTCAAACCTTTAAAATATTTAGGAAGGTACAACTTCAAACTGCAAATAGGAGCATTACCCGTGCAAGGCTTTTAGTATTTTTTGCTGAAGGCTGCAAGACTTTGCAAGGAAGGCGTTCAGGCTGTTGTCTGCACTCAAATACCCCAGCTTGCACTTGCAGTGAAAATGAAGCCTGTGAGCCAGCTGTTTTCTTTTGCAGATGTAGACACTTAACTACAAGCCACCTGATTGTCAGCAGTGGTGAGCAATCACAGCTCCCATTCATCTTTTTGAGAGCCTTGGTGCTTGCTGCTGTTGGAAATAAGACCACTTGTGCTCAGGTGCCTGACAGAAAGTGAGTTCAAAATCGTTTTGCCTTGAACAGGAATTACTATGATTTGCCTTCTTGAGGGTGGCTGAGCCAGGCTAGCACACTTGCCTTGACTCTGGAATCTGAGTTTTTCCTGAAAGGCTTCACAGGTGACTTCATGGGATTTGGCATTCTTCAGGAAATGATGCTGCTTTTCTCTTTGTCACGCGTTTACTTTGTGTTTCTCTTTGACCATGATGCTCTGGTCAAATCTTGGCTGTTGTCTGAGCAGATGAAATGTCACCCTTGTTGTGTCCCTCTGGATCAGGCAACATGCTCACAGTGTTCTCCAGGCAGGCAGTGTGTACTGGTTCCTGGCTCTGGCACATCCCTGCAGCTGCTGTGGTTCCTGCTGTGTGCAGGCACCCAGACCTCTCACTCTGGAGGTGTCGGGCTTTTCCAGCTGGTGCCCTGGTGTTTAGGGATGAACACATGCAAAACAGACATGATCTGGCATGGAAACGAGTGAAAAGCATCCACAGAGTTTTGGCTTTCTGAAGGCTTGGGACTTCCAGGTTTGTGGTACCAACATTTCATCTTCAGCCTTTTGTGAGCTAGGAACCCTTCCAGGGATGGATTACATTCCTTCATGATTTCTGATAAGTGCAGATCAGACACTTCCCTCGGCACTCGGAAACCCTTCCTTATCTAGTTCAGATATCTGTACCTCATAGCAAAAGTTCCATTTTTAAGGGTTTTTTTTCAACAAGAGACTTTACTAAAGCCGTATTCTACAACTGCTTAGTATAAAACCTTCTCTGAGTCAGATGAAGGACTGAGCGCTTTGAATTCTGCAGGGAAGTTCTGGATCAGGTTATGGATAGAGAAATATATATTTTTTAGGAAGTCGCTATGCCTGTTTATGACATAAATCATCAGCAACCTGGCTTTAAAGCCAGTTAGTGAACTAATGTTGACTGAAACCACGTATGGAAGTGATGCCCCAGCTCAGGAACCCTTTGGCTGACCTAGGCCCTCAGAGATAAGAGTGTTTAAAAGGTCCCTTCCAACTCAGTCTCTTCTGTGATTCTGTGGTCTTGGAACAAGTTGCTTGCACAGGGGCCCACGGTCAGATGGCTTTAGGTTTTCTTAGACTCCTGATTGCTGGATCTGCAGAATTACCTCTCTAACTGGAAACATTAGGTGTGGAGACTCAGGTGGAATTTTGGGTGTCTAAATCCAGGCTCAAGTGCCTTCATTTTGCATTTTTTCAGATACGCAGTAGAAAAGTAAATTGGTGGTAACACGTGTAAAATAGCACAATTGCTTTTTAATTACTTGTCTAAATGGGAAACAATTATCAGGAGAGCAGGCAGGAGGCTGAACAAATGTTTAAATAGTAATTGACAAAAATGTTTGGTTTTGTCCAGTGCTTTTTGCAGAACATTCCGTGTTCTTTGAGATGAGACTGCAGTTAGAAATGAACATCTCTGTTTCTCTGCAGCACACAGCAGTGGGATTTCCAGAGCCCGAAATCTGTGTTAGACACTGAGCCAGACCATTCAGACAATTTTCCAAACGAAAGATACTGAGAGGCACTGTCAGTTATCTAAAGCCGTGCCATTTGCCTGTTAAAATTTCTTCCTCTCCCACCCTTTGTCTCATCAGGCTGTAAAGGGCTGGTCGTTGTCTGTCTTTTGTACTTTACACCACCAGTCTGTGCATTTGCTAGGATGAAATCACCCACGTGTTTCGGAGACAAGTCATTTACTGTGACCTTTAGCAATCCGAACACACCTAATTACCTTGTTCTAGTTTGCTGGGCTTCTCTTGCGTCTCGCTGGCCAGGATCCTTCTTTTCCCCAACTTTTAAAATCCCAGGGAAGTAACCTGGGTTAGCAGTGCTGAGTTATGGAATTCCCAGCAACAGCGAAGGGCTGACACGTGCAAAGATGTGTAAATAAGCTGAATGTTGTGAGTGTTTGAGAAACAACCATCATGCAAAAAGAAAATACCCACCTGGTTAAGGCTGTCAAAGGGCTTGGCCTCAGATTTGCTGAGAGTAAAGAAGAGTCCCACTTGCTTGAGCAGGCTGTGGAGCAGCCATAGGCTTTTCAGTGGGTGTTTTTAGACTCACTAGACCAACAACATGAAATGAGAGAAGAAAGTCTAAAAGAGAAAGTATTAGAACAGAAGGAAATAAAATGCGGCTAAAGAAAATTGATTTTGTTTCATCAAATACTTTTTGAAGTTATGAAGTTGCGGTATTTATCTCAGAAGTACTTATTTTCTGCATGGATTTCAGAGCTATAAAAATATACATTCTCCTTTGTCAACATTTTTTTCCTAAAAAAAGCTCAGTTTAGATAGCTGGACATGCACTAATCCCTTTTCATTCTACAAAAGAAAGAACGAGAAAAAGAGAAAACAAAATTATTTGAGTCCTTATGAACTCAAACAATTTGTTTAAATGTATTTTATGCCCAATTTGCATTCTGAGCTGGGAAGCTTTTGGAATGATTCATATGGACTTTAGAAGCCCAAGCATTCAAGCAGCACAAAGGACAAGAAATGTGAAAAATCATGTCTAGTTCCAGGGGTTGGTATAATTCCTTCTCTAATTTTCACTTGGATTGCCCTTTGAATAAAGGGTTGTAGCCTGAGCAGGGTTAGCAACTTGGATTGCTCAGGGCTGAGCTTTGCCTGGGACAAACAGGGACACGATGGGACATTCCGGTCCAGAATCCTGCCTGTCCCTGCACTTCTGCCTCTCCCTCGTGCTGGCATTTCCCATATGCTGTAGCAAAGAGTTCATTGCCACAAGATGTCACTGACACTAAGAATTTAGTAGCGTCTTCAATGGGAAATATGGCATTGAAGTGGCTGCAAAGCGTTCACAGCTTCCAAATACCACACTTGGTAAATAAAAGACAGCTTGAAACTGCTTGGAACTGAGCTGCTCTGCAGTCCCTGGGGTCAGGATGAATTCCCCACTTTTCCCACTGTTTTCTCCCTGTCTTCCTCTGCCCCAGGTAGGGAACAGCGTGCTGGGAGAGATTTCTGCCAGGTTTGATCCCATGCAGCAACTCCCAACATCTCATTCCCAGTTCACTTTAGTCAGCAACTGGTTTTTGCCAGATCCTCAGTCTGTTAGATGGAAGTGACAATAATTACTTGTTTCCCAGGCATGGTGAAATGTTTAATTGCCTGAAATTGTAGTCTTGAGATGAAAATACTTGGAAACAAAAGCATTATTGCAATACTGAATTGCTGTTAAAACAGCTTTCCCCGTCATTAATATATCCACCATATTCTGGAAGGAAATTCATATGAAGCACAACAGAAATGACAAATAATGCCAAACATTCTAAATAGTGGGTCTGTGCTGTGTTCAGTGCTAGATTTATGGTGAGTCATAGTGGAAAATAAGGCAGTAGCTGCTCTAGTTGGAGCACAGCAGATTTAGGGAGGGATAAATGTCCCAGCCTTCTGTGCTGAGGGTCCCCATTGCCTCTGGCTAAACCCTCACAGCTGCTGGCGTGGGCTAGTGAAATTGTTACCAAGGTGTTTTTAAAACTGCTTTTCAGTCAGCAGGATTTTGGAATTTCACTCCCAGAAAAGGAACGGAAATGTCTTGTGTGATTGCATGTCTGAAAAATTACAGCTGGAAATGTTTACATGTTCCCTCTGTAAGGTTTTATTTCGATGAAGTCAAAATGTTTCATAGCAGCTTTGTCACACAACATTTATTCTTCAGGTTCTTTCAGAATTTTTCAAGCCAGCTTTACCTGTTGTGGTAGTTTGTAGCTGCATCTCCTCTGTAACATGTTGTGATGGCAGCCACTGGAAGGTTAATAGAAAACTCTGTGTGGCACTTGCAGCAAGTTACAACTTTTTGATTGGAATTTGGGATGTGTCAGAAGAGAGCCTTCCCTGTGAGTTAAATTTCACAGAGGAAACTCCAACACTTCCAAATGTGTCTGCTAAGTAAAAGAGTAGTGAGTCAAAAACATAAGACGGGATCAAGTGCAGCTTGATGAAACGTTCCCCCGCATCCAGAGATTGCTCCAGCATCCCTGCCTGCAGGGTTCTTCCTCTCAAAGGCACTGCCAGGAGTCTTGTATGGTCTTCACAGAGACTTTTCCTCTAGAGCCAAACCTTCTGCACACCTTGGATTTCTCCAGGTGTGTGGTGGGTCAGACAAAATGTGCAGAATCCCACTGAAGATGCAGCCGGGTCTCCCTGTGATGGCCAGCTGGCCTCTGTTGAGAAATGTCCCTAATTCCCATAATAGTGTGCCTATTTCATGGTGCTTTAAAGTGAGAACTCTCGAGTGGCTGGCCACATAAGCAGCTTTCACATAAACACTTCAGTTCTGCTCCACCGCAAATGGCTTTAGGTGCTGATAACGCGCTCGAACATGGCAGAGAGCTCGGGGTTTGTGTGGCACAATTAAATTGTCTCAGGCATGTTAGGCCCACCTGGTGTGCACAGTCCCATACAGGTACCTTTCCAAAGAACTCCTCAATCATCTCCTGGTGCTCTGTCCTCTCTATTTAACCATCTGTTTAGGTAGAAACACAACTAGACACCACGGGCAAAGCCCTGAGGGCATTTATTTAAGCTCTGCCTTTTTGTAAGGTGTGTGTGCAAATTTGCAGTTGGAAGTCTCTGCACAGCTGTGATCGTTCCAGGGGATCACTGTGTGCAAATGGCAGTTTGATGCCCAGAACAGTTGTTCTGGCACAAACACGCTGAGCCTACGAGAGCATCTGTCATTAAATTTATACATCAGTCAAATTCTTGCTTGGTTGTTTGACCTTTGTAGGATGGAGTGTGTGAAGATTTAATATAGAGGTCTGAGGCTTCAAGAGATTTTGCTAAAAAGACTTTTTCTACAAGTTTCTTACTACTTTCTCTAGGGCTAAGTCAAGTGGCATTTGTTCCAAATTCCAATTCCAGACAGTTCTCTGAACTTAGTAGGGAGGTACATCAGGAGGCAGCTGTACTGTGAGGTCTCACTCGTTTCTTCCCATGTACCACTCACAGGCTGGTCTGAGCCTCTTGCACATGGCAGAATACACAAATACTGTCATTGGGTGATAATGAGACACGAATTTAGCAGATGTTTTCTGTCGCTTAAAGTGTTCTTTCAAACTGATGTGGTCCTGTCTGCTGGTATTCCTGAAATGTTGCGCTTTCTTCGCTGTGATCCCAGCCGGGTGATAAGTATGGCAAAGCTCCATCCTGAAGAGTTTGGCTGAGCAGGTGGTCACCTTCAGAACTTGTGTGCCTTCTTTCTCAAGCTCATGGTGAGCAAAGAGTTTGGGGGCTTGGTGGCTCAATACCAAATTCCCTGCAGTGAGATTCCCAAGGGAGGTGTGGTTTTGGTGTCCCCTTCACTAGAGCACATCTGACACCTTTGGTAGCCCAATGATTATTCTTGCCAGATGGTCTTGGGACCTGGAAATTAAGAAGGGAAGAAGGGAATGAAAGTGGAGTGTTTTTCAGTGACGACTTGGAGATGGTTTTTCTCCTGGTAGAGCTGCAGCACAGCTACAGGGCTTGAGCTGTCAGTCAGCTGGCACAGGGGGGCAGGACATTTTTGCTGGAGAGCCTGCTGTCCGTGGTTTATTCCCAGCATCCCGCGTGTGCCGTAGGGCACAGCTCACAGGCGCTGCCAGAGCTTCTCCTCGGCCAGATTTCTCCAAAGCAGATGGGTTGTGAAGGGTACATGCGTTAAGGTACTGGCAGAGGGGAGTTAACACCAAGCTGTGAGAGGTTGTGGCTGAATGTTAGTGCTGAGAGAGGTCCCCTCATGCAGCGTACGTGGTTTAGCGTTTTCCATTCATGTGAAATCATGATGTAGATATTTTTGCATGTTAGTAAGTGCAAAGAGCCAAATGTAGAGCAAAACTTGCTTTATCATGGGAAAAAAAAGGCACGGGCACTACTGAGAGTGGGATGCTGCTGTTTCACAAGCATGAATGGAGTCTGAGGAACATTTTGGGGTAAGTTCTTTGATTCATTCATACTTCTCTGTGAATGAATCACAGAACATCTCTCCGCATCTCTCCTGCGGGACCTCAGGTAGACTCGGAGTTGGTGCAGCCACTTCCTTCCAGCCTGATTTGAAATTAAGAGATTTTGAGGCTTCAGCAGGCTGTGACTGTGCAGTGTAGTGATTGGTAAGTGGGCGTGCCAGGATTTAACCAGCATAGCTACCTAGAGTAGGGATATTCACAGCGTAAAATGATGAGCAATGCTAAAATAAGTGACACTCAATTCTTTTATTATGGGTATCGCTTACAGTATAAGTCTGTCTTGAGAGAGAGTGGTTGATCTCTTTGAGATTTTGTTTTCTTCTTTGGCTTTTTATTCCTGATAGAATTAAGCTGGAAGACTGGAAGATTTCATCCAAAACATGGGTTTGGCTTTATTATGAAATGCAGCTTTTCAGCTATTTGTGTGTTGCGCTGTGAAGCCAGACTCTCTTATATGGGCACCAATATAAGCATAAAATAGTTTAGCAGTAATAACAAATTGGAGGAAGTGATTGATAGTCCCTTGTCAAAATAAATTTCATATCATACATTTTCTGCCCAGGGAAGCTGGGGGGGGGCATGGTATTATTCTGTTTCATTTTATTGTTTTCTTGTTGCTGTTGGCAAATGCCTCACCTACTGCCTGCTTCTGCTGTATTAGGTTGCAGAGGGAGAAAAATAAATAGTGAATCTTTAAAAAACCCAATCTTTTATTAATAGGGAAGGGATTAAAAACAAGCAAAAATCCATATTTTCATTAAATGTTTCATGAAGTGTCCCTGTTTTGTGGAAGCATTTTTAAAATATTTGTCAGAAAACCAGGTTCTTGCAGACTGAACAGTTCCTGTTAAACGCCAAAATAATCAAGCATGGGGGGAAGAGCAGTTGTAAAATCACCCCATGCATGCATTTCTTGAGGCGGTTCAAAAGTGTTCTTTTAAAACGTACCTCCGCTGTGCCGGCGAGAGGATTATTTCTGTTTGTTGTGAGACAGGGTTGTACCCCGAGGCTGGTGACCAGCCACAGGTGCCACCACTGCAGGGGGATGTGGGGGTGGCAAAACCCTTCCCCGGCTGGTCCCCAGCGGGGCCGGCGCTCTGCAGCATCGCTCGCGTGCCAGTGGGGCGGCAACACAAAACCCACTGGGAGGAAGGAGATTTTCCATGAGGAAAAACAACGTACCTAAGGCAAACAAACAGAGCTGAAGCTGCTTCAGAAGCAGCTTTTTGAAGGCTCCCTTTGCTGGCTGGGAAATACAGCGGGAACATCCGCTCCATGCGGGAGCCGGGCGCGTTCTCTTAAGGATTTACCACCCAACTTCTCAATTCTTTAAAGGCAAGATTAATGAGCACTTTATCCAGCGCATATGAGCTGCCTATCAAGAATATTTTCAACAGTGCACCAGTGATACACTGCAGATAGTGCTGACAGAAGCTAAAGTGAAATGTCATACTTTGAGATCTGACGCCGTGTGCAGTTGGAAGAGGGCCTGTACTGCCTTCAGAGACTGACAGCTAAATCCTTCATTCTTTCAGCTTCCAACATATGGCACGAAGTAGGGTGTGAAAGATAAATTTCTTTGGATAGGTGCAGAAAATATGTGCAACATTTTTACTGGTTGGCTGCATAGAAAGATCAAAACAGACGTGTTTTCCGAGAGCAGGAATTTCAGGCTTTGAAATCGTACCTCCAGACTGCCCATATTAATGATGGGATGGGTACCTGCCTGGAGGAATTAATGGAATTCTCCATAAGCCTGGAAGAGACTGCTTGAGAGTGGGTCAGTGAGGCCACGAGAGTTCCCTGTCTGCCCTCAGCTGCCTTGTGCCGTATTTACTGTTAAAACAGAGAGTTGGAGGAAAAGTTCCAAATATGACTCAACTTTCCTTTACATCACTGGAAGGTGTCCATGAAGCCCCGCTGTCTGTCTGTATAAGCATCCCCTGTACGGCTGTGAGTGCCTTTCATAGATTCCGAGTTATTTCAGGATGTTGGGATGGGATTGGCTATGAAGCAAAGCACTCAGTCTTCATCATCTATTACCCTGATACAACCCTGTCAGAAATTTGGTGTGTGCTTAATATTATGTTGCTTAAAGATTTCATCCTTACAGCTGAAGCAAATTGCTTCACATAGGTGGGGGTTTTAGCCAGACAGAAGATAAAATATTAATCTTGATTAACTCAAAGTAAACAGATGTTCTCTGATGCCAATATTGCTAAAAACTATATTCATAACTTAGGATCAATGCAGTTTATTCTCTCAGGCAAAATGTGCAGAATCCCACTGAAGATGCAGCCGGGTCTCCCTGTGATGGCCAGCTGGCCTCTGTTGAGAAATGCCAGTATATTTTGCTAGTATATTTTAGGATCAATGCAGTTTATTCTCTCAGGAGATCTGTGCTATTGTAAGTTTAGAGGCAAAGTAACCAGGCAGACATGGAAACCAGTACATAAATATGCAATGAAAATCCAGAGAACATGAAAATTTGGAATTCAGGAATGGAATAAAGCACTTTTATATTGTCATTTTATAAGAACTAAGGGGGAGAAAGAGACATACTGATAAAATATATCCTCTTTTTCAAGCCTCTTCCCTTACCCATCTCTCCCTGCCCATCTGCAGTCTGGTCTCTTAATTTTGTGCTCAGTAGGACAGGACTGACCTTTTGCTCTACCTTTGAGCCATCCCCCAGGTAACAGCTCCCCTCACCCAGGGCTGTGCAGTGTGAGAGTGGGACAAAGGATATTATTTGTTTCTGGCACAGAATTTAAGGACAGTTCTCTGACACAAACAGTCAAGTCTTCATTTTAACTCCTCAAACCGTTACCCAGAACAAGTTAAATATGTAATGTTCCCTTTTAACCTGCAAGTTGGTGACAGAAGCACCCAGTGGGAAAATTCCCAATAGGAAATGCAAGTGTGAAAGGCCTCATTTCAGTGAGTGTGGAAATCAGATGCCTCGAAGTAGGATTGCCATTTAAAACGTCATATTCTGAAAGTATGGCCAGAAGATTTTACATTTCACAGAATATTGGAAAATGATTGTATTTATACCTACATTTTGCGTGTCCTCACTGCAATACATAAGAGTGAGGTGTTTGGATTTTAATGTGAAATGTGGTCATCTGGGACACACTTTGGCCTGCTCAGTATTTTCCCTGTTAACTGGCTGACTGTTTCACACTTCCACAAAGGTTACTCAGGCTGCTGGCAGAGGGGCATGTGGCCCAGCCAAAGAGATTCGAGGAATAAGAGAATGTGGAGAAGCTCAGATTCAGAAAATGTATAGAGCATTCAAAACGTGATGTCCTCCTGTTACATATTGTAATGGCACCAGATCTGGCCCCCCACGCTAACAGTTGTGCCCTGGATAGTGATAAGGCTGGAAAGAGGCAGGAAGTTAACTTGCTTTCATTACAGCTTGAAGATTCATTCTGCTTTTCTTCTGGGCTCACACATTCCATCAGACTGTTTACATTTTAAAATAATCTTCAGATTTGTTAAGGTGGCATCTCTGCAGGATGAAATCTAATTCAGAGGCTAATAATAATAGCAATAATCTATACACAGAGATGGTTTCTAACACAGGCATTCCCCACATGCATTTCTCCTTGGTCTTGTAGCACTGCTTGTACAAAAAGATAGACCATCTATCAACAGAGAGACTGCTTTAAATTGCCAGCTTTAGGGACAAATATGTTCTTTCCTCTCCTCCCCTCTGTGAAAGCAGCTCTGCCCTGGGGCCGTGGTGCATATGGATCACATGGATCACAGCCTGTGCTTTAGGCAAGCATCCATTTTCCCAGGTGCGGAGACAGGACTGACCCAAGAAGTGCAGCCTCTGCAGGGATTTTTGGAGCCCCAGACCTGTGGTAACTCTGCTCCTGGAGGGAGGCAGGGAATGGAGATGGTACAATTTACTGGAACGTAAATTGGGAGAAATGCCAGTGAAATCTGTGAATGTGCTATTATTTAAAACAAGACTGAAATTAGATTCCAGCTGCATTTATGGATATGCGCCCTGGCTATTTGCTGTAATAACCCAAAGGCACAGGCACCTTTGAGTGAATTCTTCTTTTTATTCCTCCTTTTTGCTTAAAACCCATCTCATTTATGTATAGTTGATTCATATTATTTCTCTGCTTAGCATGTTATGAGCAAATGAAACTGCCTGCAAAGTTGCCAGTTAGCTCCAGCCGCGCCTGGCCGCCCGCCCGTCGGAGCCAGCTGTAATTCCACATTGGCAGCCACCATCAAAGGGGACTCGCCCAGCGCCAGCTTTCAGCCCCTGCTGATCCAGCCCTGCTCTCACTGGGCAGATAAAGTAGGAAAATGTTTTATCCCCGTACCAATTTTTGCAACCTGATCCCTGCCTTAATGTTTAGTTTAACAAATCAGGTGTAAGCCACATTAACATCCTATATTATATCCATTTCTTACCTGTGATAAAACCTTCCTATCTTTCAGCCTACACCCCATCTGTTTTGAAATGGTTTAATGTAGAGCTTTCTGCTTCTGAAAAAAAGAAACCAAAGCAGAGGCAATCCCATAATGCTTCTTAAAAACCTTTTGTGGTGTGCCTGCACCTTACTCTGGGATCCAGTCTCATTTTGATTCTTTTCGAAACTGTGGTCAGGTGAAGGAGTAGAAAATCAGTATTGGATAAAAGTGAATTACAGCCTGATCCTGGTGTCCTGTAACAGGGATAAATAAATGCCAGTCTTTTTTGTGTGGCAGAAGGGGCAGGGTGGTGGCAAATCTGAAGTCACACCTGCCTAGGGAAGTTTGTAGGCAGTAGGGGAAATGGGAATCTGGTAAACTTCAGGCATCTCTGCAGCAGCACTGGATTAGCTTCACTCTGGTCACGGCTCCAAGCACCTGGAACCTGGAGAAACTGGAGTGCTGCTCCAAAAGAGGATCAGATGATGTGCCTGCAAGGTTGTTGCCCTGCCTACAAGGTGGGATAAGCAGCTTTTCATTCACTTTCCTTACTCGGCTGTAACTTTAAGAGCTAATGTAACCAATAATTAAAACTAGAATTTTCAAAAGATGCTAAGCCAATTAGACTCAAAATACAATGGAAAGTCAAGGTGAGTTAGGCTTCTAATTCCCTTAGGGTCTAATTTCCAACAAAGTCTAAGAGATTATGTTAAACCTATTAATGCAATATGAAATTATGAATGTTTTATAAAAAATTATCTTGCGGAGCTATCAGTTTACTTCAACTCAGCAATGCTGATTCTTTTATAAATAAGGGGGAAAGATGAGCAAAAGAAAGGAACAGAAATTGTTTGTCAGACCTGTTTGGCAATAGAGAGGAGATTTAGTCATCTTCCTTTGGAAGGCAGAGGTCTTGTGTGGAAGAAGTTTATTATGGCTGTAATGGCTCCAAGTAATTTGTAGTTTTTCAGTCCTGGGTTGCTCTGGGGCTTGAGAGCATCTCAGCCTACATTATATGGCCCCAATATCTCTTTGTTATGCAGTATTCTGTTTTTCTAAAATGCATGGGTTTTTTTATTTAAATACTGAACTCTGAAATCATCCCTCCATATTTTATCATAGCATGGAGAGCTGCATTTGAGCATAATCACTTCTTATGTCAAAGCTTCAATTACGTGATTTACTCTTCTAAAATTAAACATGCAAGTACCAACAATAATAAAAAGTGTTCTGCTTAATTCTAAAATTACTTCAGCTACCAAACAGATTAGGGTCTTCTTTCTTCAAATTTGGGAAATATTTAGCATAGAGCAGCTAAGGGTGAAGAATGTCATCTCTAATTTCGTTCCTAAATTGTCTGTTGTGTCCATGTGTATTTAAACATCCTGTGACTTTAGTCTTTAAATGATGCATAATTGTGCATTAGAGGTACTGATGCATTTATTCCAACACATGGATGCAGACAGGGGCTGCATATGAGATGCAGCAAGTCTTGCATTGCTGGAGCTCTGTTGTAGATTCAGCATCTGTTTTGCAGATGCTGACGAGCTGAATTCCTCTTTGATAGGGAAGCAGAGTGGAGCACGGGGTGTGAACTGCACTGCAGCATCCCTGCTGTCTCCTCATTGCTCAGGCAACCTGTTTGTGCAACGTGGGTGCATATGGGAAGGTGAATTTGCTTTCCAAAATCTCCTTTAGAACTCTCCCTCAGAAAAGAGGGTTGGGGGTTTGTGAGAAACTGGTGATAATTCCCAAAGCTCCTGTGGCTGGAAATGACCTGTTTTGGTTTTGCAGACTTCAGGGACCCTGCTGCAGGTGCAGAGCCTGAGTACCTGGAAGGGCTCTGTGCAAGCTCTTCACCTGGGTGAAATTGCAGGATTAAGGGCTTTTGTTTGTTTTCCTCTGTGATGAGAAAAGTAAAGATGAGAATTTAATGAATCTGGACATAGATTATATAAGAGGTGTAGACACCACAATCCTTACCTTGAGTTGGCCAGCAAAACAGCTTCATCAGGTGCTTATGACTAGTTCCCATTTTTGTCTTTTACTTTTTAACTTTGTAGACATTCAGATTTTGCAGTTATTTATTCCAATGTAGGCAAAACTCTAGCGCTGAGTGGATTTGTGCTGCTGAAATTAAATAGAGAAACAAAACAACTGTGGGTAATTAAGCACATTTCATGTATCTGTGTACGCATCTTAAAACAACAGAGACTGTCTATATTTGCACTGGAGCCTTGGATTTGATGGCTTTCAGTAAATCTAATTATAGGCTACAGGAATTTGCAAAAGTCCCTGAATGTTTATGTAGAGTTTACTACTTTTCCCCACAGTACTTTGATGGATTTTGCAATTAATCTTCAGATTCATTTGATTGGAATTTAGAATTCTTGGGCTGCATCTGTTGCTGGTTGTGTGGTGTGGGTTTACCCTACACCAGTTAGTGTCGGGTGTTTTTTGCATACTGTTGTACATATGGTTTTTCTTACATACCAATAATATTGCTCATATAAGTTTCAAATGAGAATGGAATCAAAGAAATGAAGCTTTCTTAAGTCCCAGAAGATTTTAAGTACTGCAGGCATTGTTGAGGTTCTGAAGATAACAAGAGAACAAAAAAATCCAATTAAAATAACATTTCAGCCTTCTCTCTTACCTGTTTTCTGTGAAATACACAATCTTGTTAATTTTCTACTACATCATCAGGACCTATAAAATCTGAGTCACTTCACTTCTGGCATGTCCTTTAGTACAGAGAAAGTTTTTATTCTGGAAAAAGGCTCATCTTTGTATTTGCTCTCAACAATCACTTTATCAAGTCACTGCTGGCTGGTGTTGCTGACCCCGGGCTCTAGAGCTACTTCTGGACGGAGGAATTGTAGAAGAATAAAAATGCTCCGAGGCAAATAAGCCTGGAAATTCCTCTGGCTTCTGCTGGTCTGGAAATGCAGGACACAGGTTGATGGGGGAACTGGACCTCTCTCTGTCCTGGTTTGTTATGCTCAGTTCTTCCCAAGCTGCAGCACGTTCCGTGTTCTGGAGCTGCTGCCGGGAGCCAGAGGGATCTGTGCTTCAGCTGGGCATCCTGAAGCCCCAAGGACACCTCTCCCACCCCAACTCTGCCTCCCACACGTGTGCATTTTCTTGTTTCACATGTTTCTGGATCTGGCAGCCTCTCTTTACTGATTTTTCACAAAGGCCTGTCCCGTTGGCTCCTGGCAGATAAAGTTTTCCCCCGCTCCTTTACCTGACTCCAGCTGCATCCCCGGCCCCCAGGGGAGCAGCGAGCGGTCGAGGGGGTCACTGCGTGCCCTGATGGCAAATTTCTGAGCATCACAGAACTTCAGACCACAGATTCCCGACAGGCTGGCTCAGTGAGCCGCCAGGGCTGTTCCCAGGGACTGCCTTTGCTGCTGGCACTGGTAACTCCTGGGGTGACCTCCTGCATTTGAACACGGTGTAGAAAGGCACTTTTGAGTGTCTGTATAAACCTCGGCAGCACATGACAGACTGCACTTAGCAGGAGTAGCAGGCACTGAGTGGCCTTTGAGACACTGCAAAGGGATACTCTGACACCTTATCCGGCAGCCAGGGGAAGTCGCTTGGGAGAGGCTTTTGTATCACTGCAGGGGAGTGCAAGGAGCTGCAGAATAAAAGGTGGGTTTAATCAGACTTACTTGGTGATATCCTCTCACCTCACCCTCCTGATTGTATCTGCGAAGTGAGGAGCTAGTTAATTTTAATGACAAAAACGGAGAATCTCCTTATTGAAATTTAAATTAGGTTAATGACTAGTGATATGGCTAAAGGGTATAATTTACAAAACACAAATCCCTAATGCAAAAGTGTGTGTTCAGTATCACACATGGAAATCCCTTAATTTTGATTTGACTGCTGTAAAGGGAAAAATCAAACAGAAAAATTTTGTTAGCATTTCCAAGACTGAAAAGCAGCCCACTTGAGCACACATTTCCCTCTTCCAAAGGGAAGTCTGCCTCTGAGCAAGACGAGCTCCTGCCAGAACACTTCCCCCTCCCTTTCTCCCCAGGATAATACCTGGATTGTGAGAAGGGATCAACTTCCATTTCCAAAGGTGCCTGGGGTCGGCTGCTCAGTTATAGCCTTCTCATAGCTGAAACCAGATTTTTAAGGGTGGAAGCGCCTTTGAATCACCTGATGAAGTTACCAGGTTTACTGCAAGATTTGAGTCACTGGGGGATGACCATCTGTCTGTGTGTGTTATAATGGGAATGGAGCCTCTCTGATACCATGCCCTTAGGTTTTTTTAACCCACGTTTCAGCAGGAGGTGCTGAGATGCTGGTCTCTCTTGGTAGTCTGGCCCAGCGTGTTTGGTACCAGGAGATACTGAGAACATGTGATGTATCCTTGTAATGCTGGCAGTATCCAGCTTAAATCACAGTGCAGGGTAGCTGTACTCTGCCTAGCTCATCTAAGTGCAATCGGTACACCCCAAAATTTCAGGAATGAGTGGAGCAGTCAAGGAATAATGAATCACTGGCCTCAGCCTCCTTTTCTCTTCTACTTGCAGTCACCCTCTGTACCCCAAATGTGTTTCCTATCTCTCCTCACCTCCTAGCTGTCTGTACATTCCAAGTTACACTTCTGTCGAGGAGACAGGGATGAAATGAAGGATGTGGAGGCGAGGGAAAGAAGCTGGGTACTCAGGGCTGTATGTGGGAATACAGTGAGTAGGGGTTTGTCTGACTGATGGAGTAACAGCACGAAGGGACACGAGACTTTACACACAGTGGTTTTGAGAAGTATGTAAATTTCTCTTCCCTTGGCACTGGAAACAACGCAGAACTGAAGGCTGTGTCTGTGCTGTCCTGGTCAGCTGGCGTGTGGGGCTGCTCAGACTGGCAGCAGAACATCGCTCAGACGGGTACTAATGGGCACCGCGGTGCTGAAAGGAACATCAGTTTCCCATTAGAACCAAATGTTGCCTGTGTCTCTACAAGCTGTGGTGTGCATGAAATAAAAACCTCTGACGTTTATGAGGTTCTTTACAACATGGGAGCAAACATTTACTTTTAGTGTCTTAATTTCATGTGGCCATTTTACTTGCCTGGTGCATTTGGTGACATCCATGAGAACAGGAATGACATTAAAGCACTGCGCTGAATTGCTGGTAATTTGTAGAACAGAACTCATTCTTTCCTTATCATTTCCCATTTTGTGAACATGACTTTGTGAATTGATTTGACTTCAGAGTGCACTTAGGAGATAGCAATGCATGCAGGCTCTTCCAAGTCATCTCAGAGTAGAGCTATGCTGCTTTCTATCCAATAGGAGTCTGGAAAAAACATTTTTAAATAAATTAATTAGGAGATGCTGCAGCTTAAATGAGTACAACAGCAAAAGTAAAGGCAGGTATTCTCCAACCTTCAGCAGATAATTGCTGTATAAATAAATGTCATCAGAGGAGGGAAAATTGGAGGTATTTCAGAAATAGAAATGGAAATGTGTCAGTTGAAGAAAAGGTTTAAAAGATGAAACACCTAGTCCTTGGACTGAGAGCAAAGACTGACTAACTCACCCATGCCCCCAGGAAAGTTACAAAATTAGTAAGAAAGAGTTGGTGTAATAAGATGGTCTAGTCACACTTTTAATCTGAACCATCTGTACTAGGTAAATCTATGAGTGTTCTAAAGACAGTAGGTGAGTAGGTCAGTATTGCAGTAGCTCAAATCAGAAAGTACAAATTTAAAAAAATCCTAGAAAGTACAGGGTGTTTTGTTGAATGAGCTACACCACAAAATTTTGTTGGGAGTGGAGACTTCTCAATTGAAAAATGCTTTCAATTGCTGCTGTCTCTTCCCTCACTCACCTGTCCTGGTTTCAAGGCACATATGAGTAGAGAGAGGGGTTTTGCAGGTATTAAAACACGTAACAGATAAGAGAGTAAGGACTGTGCATCTGTATATTTGCAGCTACAGGTGTCCATGCTAGGATTACAAGGTGAGCACAGGATGTATTTTATATTTTAATCTTCTCTAGGTGTCAGGCTGTTCAGGGCACATCCTGGATCTTTCATTGTACCTTGGAGTCTGCTACCAACATCTAACAAATGATAAACCATTAAATAATAACAGAACGTGGCATTTGTTGACCCACTGCTCAGGAGTGTTTTGGAGCTCTGTGTACAAAATGCTGTTGAGAAAAGTACCAGGTTTCCCTAGCAGCTGGGAGGCTGAAAGCTGGGTGCCTTTTAATCTGTGGGAATAATGTAAGACAAGTCCATGAGTGGAAGAGCACTAGGAATGGCAGTGGCAGCAGTGCAAACACTGCTTGGCTCTGAGGCTACAGCGTTCCAGCTCTCAGCACTCCATGGAATCAGCAGCTGCCCACTGAACATTTTTTTCTTTCACTTAATATGAAATGAAGCCCTTTGATAGGAGAGTACAGGCCTCAGAGAGAGGAGCTGAGTGGCACATGGAGGATATTTCACACCAGTGCCTGCTGTAGGAGACAAGAGAATGAACTTGGGGGAGCAGCTTCTCCGAGCATATCCGGTCCTGGTGTCCAGCAAACATCTGTGTAACGTGGGCTCCACTCTTAGCCCTCCTGGCTGGGTTTCCTCTTTCTTAGCCAGGCTCGCGCCTGGGGACAGCTTGTGCAGTGCTGTTTAGCCTGCTCTTCATTCTGTGTGCAAATGACCCTTTTGCAGCAATAATGACAGTCTCTCCCCGTGCCGTGGGAGTGCTGTGAAAAGAGGCGAGGACAGCCTGCCAGACCGGCCTGCCTAGTCACTTCCCATTTTTATGGAGGCTGAGGGATAGGAAGTTCTGCACCCTCAGCATGTTCAAATGCCTCCAGGGGATGTTATATAAAATCAGGTGAAATCCAGTCCTGGATGCTGATCATTTTTCCTGTTTTCCCTCTAAGGCACTCATCTGTATTGGCTGTTCCTAGTTGGATGCTAAGGGCATCCATTCCCAGGCTGCTGCAGTGCTGTGCCCGTGCTGCCAGAGAGCCCAGACATGCAGCACTGCATGTGCAAGGACAAAGCTCAGCTCACCACTCAATTTGGATTAGAAAGACCTGGGAAGTGTGACCCTGTCATCAAGCCATGTAACACTGAGGGGTGCAATTCCTGCTGCCATCAGTTGTGAGAGAGCTATGCGACTCGATCATGCACCAGCACTCGTTAGCGGGGCTGAAAACTGGGTAAAATTGATGTTTTAGCTAAGTATGTTCCAACATACTTCAAAATCTTAAGAATTAATCAGTGAGTTGTCAGAGAGCTTCAGACTTATTACTTTTTAATAGCATTTTTTATTACTTGCTAATTATAAGGTGAAAAAGGTGTGAGACACAGCTAGTATTATAGTTCTTTAAGTAAATTGGAGCAGAAGGTCACAATAAATTGAAAAGTTATTAAGTATGTACTTTGCTGAAGACATAATGCTTATCATTATAAAACACAGGAATACAGGCACACTGGGTTTTTTAATGTCCACAGATGGCACAAGCTAATTATTCTCATTTGTATAGCACCTTACACCTCTGTAGATTTTTTTCAGAATGTTGAAAAACAGATGATCACGTCTGTTTTTGTAGCTGTGTGAGAGTTTTTCATTAACAAGATCAGGCAGGACCATCTGTGTGTTCTAGTAAAAAGTTTACCACCAACAGTGAATTCAGAACTTTCAAACAATGGATGAATTCATAATTTGTCATGTGTAGATACAGAGCCTTGGCTAACAGCCTGTGCAGCTTAGGCACAGGTTCCTGAATGTGTTTCATAGGGAAAAAATGCCAGTCATGTTCTGCTTTGCATTATTGACCAAAGGAGGTTTTCAGGTTTGTGCCTTTTATGTCAGTGCAGGCACTTGCCTGCTCCACCCACAGGCACCTAATTCGGCATTGTCACTGCAGGGGAGTGACACCAAAGGATGCTGGTGGAGCATCTTTCCCTCCCCTCTGTACACAGAAATGTGGGAAGTAGCCAGGGAATCTCAGGGAAGGTGCAGAGGTAGGTTTTACATGGATTGTGTGGTATCTCCTCTCCCACAGAGCCCAGCAGGTCCACGCTCACCCTGCACTGCACAGTAAGACTTCATCCTGGAACTTGGATACAAATGTTGGATACAGCTGATGATGGAATGCAATAGAGTGTGGAATTGTCTGCTATCTGTGACTTTTTGAGTGTTGCACTTTCACACGTCCCATGCAATTTCATTCTGCCCCAGCCTTCTTACAGTGCCTGGCTGGCTCTCCCAGTTCCCTTCCCTTGGGGTCGGTGCTTGGAGGCAGCCTTATAACTGCATGCAGGGCCTTGTGCAATACAGATCCCAGCTGCTCTCCATTCTGCTTCAGGGCAGCTGCTCCCCAAAATGTGGCAAATGCCCTAAAAACAAGGTGCTGGTGAGGCAAACCCCTTGCATCCCCGGTCCAGAGTTGTTCTGCAGAAGGAGAACAGGCTGGGGAGATGGAGCTCAACACAAGAAGTTGTTTGGAAGGGACAAAAAATGTTGAAAACAGATGGGGCAGAGATGTCTGGGTATTTTAATTTTATTTTGTCACTTGTTATTTCTGTTGGACACAGCCTGGAGCGTTGAATGGGTGCTTGACGAGTACTCAGGAAATCAGTGATTTCTAACCCTGAGCACTATCAACTTTTCCAGCATAATCTCTGGCTCGTGTGCCTCCCATGTGAAGTTGTCAGCGCTCGCTTGGAGGTTGTGTGGCTCGTTAGCTATGGATGGATATCGCTCATTAGAGGTAGAAATGCGTCTTGTCTTTCCAAGGGAAACATTAACAATTCCACTCTGCAAATTAAGGTCTTCATTTAAGTCTCTTCCAACATTCCCATGAAAAATTGTGGCTCGTGCACATGTCCTCAGCCAGTCCTGTTTTCACCAGAGTACACCAATCAGAGAGGGCTTCATCTCAGAGTGTGGTTCTTTTAATGAGACATTGCCTTTGTGTCTGACATAATTCATGTACTTGGGAGCCTGCTCAGGTGGGATTTTCAAAAGTCAGTGCATGGGCTAATTTCAGGTTTAGTTTTACTGAGAGACTAAAAACCTACCCCAGGCTAAAGTGGGGAGCCGCTGACATCCCTACAGCCAGTGTGAGAACAAGCAGCTGATGTTGCTTGCAGTGTTTTGCAGTTTATCAGCTGGATTTTCTTGGATGAAGCATTAAACTTTTCCCCTTCTCAGATTCCCAGTTTTTGCAGAGAAGAAATGGTGATGCTTTTGTATCACAGAATAGCTTTTCTGAGTTGTAATTAATGACTGACGTGTTTGGGTGCTCAGGGAGGAAATCTCCCTTGAATTATTGCTTTGTGAGATTATTGTTTTTAGAATGGCATGTGAAGAATTTATTCAAATGTATTTCATCTTCTCTTGGTATCCTTCATCTTCCTTGTTCGTATGTCCAAAATGTAATTATAAAACGTTCCCTTAGGAAATAAAAATTTTAAGTGGACTCTTTCAAACCATACTTGAAATTTGGGGAGGAGGGGTAGGGGCTGCAATTGTTGCTTCTTTTATTTCTTGATTTGTGCTGCAGCAGTATTGAGCAGCTGCAGTTATAGACACCAGAGAAGTAGGAACTGTACAAAATAAACATTTTAAATATAGGTAGATTGTAGTACATTTTGCTATTCCAGCACCCAACCCCAAAGCAATGATGAAATGATTCATTTCTTGGCTGGCACATGATTTTGTTTTAAAAAATAAATCCTCTAAAAATAATAACCAAAACATAGGTGCATTATTCTCCACCCTTGAAGGATGCAAGAGTTCATTTTCAGATTCTGCCATATTTAAAAAAAAAAACAACCAACAAAACTTCAGGATATAATAATGCTTCCTACAGCTTGGGATTTTGAGATCCATATACAAAAGGTGATTTGCTACACATTTTTGTCTTGCCCTGTGTCTGCATTTTTAATGATAGGTGTGCTTCCAGCTAGCACTCTGCTTCCTGCTTTCTCATTAAAAGCAAACACCAAGGAGAGACCAAGGGTTATGGTGAGAAGACGTGTCACAGGAAGAAAAGAAACTGAGAGAAACTCATCCCAGTTTGACACTCCTCTGTTACAGCCTGGAAGGTGTTTTTAGCCAAACTATCATTCCTGTAGTTATCCAAAGGCGTAATTGAGAATTATTTTGCGGACCGTGGTCTTTGGTATTTTAAATTAATTAAATAAGAGCTGTTTATCTGTGCCTTTACCCTCACTGGACAAAAGACCTCTGGTTATTTCTAGCCAAGGTTCCCAGCCTCATAGTTGTGCTGTAAATGATCAATAGCCTGGTAATGAGGGAGCTCTGTGCCTCCACGAGAGCTGAGAACATTGCCATGGGTGGGATCGCTTTAACTCGGTATTGTGGGATGATAAACTACCTTTTAATAGAACATTAACATTAATCTAAACAAGATTAGTGGAGCAAAGCACTGCACGAATAAGCTTGCTCAATTAAAACAGATGGCCTTCCATGCTGAATCCCATTATGTTCCTGAAGCCTCCCTTGCATTCCCACACACTCGGGCGTGAGCTCCCTCCTTCCAGTGGCAAGGAGTGTGGCACATACAAATGTGCTCAGCTTTGTGCCACAGCACTCGTTCCATCATCTTTTACTCCAAGAGCTTTTCAGGATTTCATATTTATCAAATTATTTCTGAATTATTAACACAAGATCTTTACATTTTCTTCTAATTACACGTCTGTCATGAATCTTCACTATTTCTCTTGCCCCGAGCATTTTAGAGAAGGTGGAGAGTGATAGGATTCAGCAATTAGGATTGGCTGTAAGCGTGATTAAGGCTGTCTAAAACCAGGGGAGAAGGAAAAAATCTAAGACTGCAGCAACACTAATGTGTAGTGTTAGCCAAAATTAATGGTTAAACATTGCATCTTAGCATCTTAATATTGTCTCAAGCAAAATGGCTTTACGTTTGGAAGTAACACACATTCACAATCTAATCACTGGTTTTTCCCCCAGACAAGCTTTTACTGTTCATTACTAGAAGAAACAGCGTTTTGTTGCTTCGATAATTATTTTTTTTTCCAGGGCAGAGGCACAGCAGAGTAGTCACATGTATTAGGAGGCCTTAAGCTTTTCAAAATTTTTTAAAATTTGTTGCTTTAAAGAAATCTCTTAAGGAGTAATTCATCTCCAGAGCAAACCTTTCAGTTCAAACCAGCTAAATTAAAAGGTGGCATAAACAGGCATGATTTGACCTTGTGTACCCACACCCTGCCTTGCTGCTAAGACAGAAGAGAATGTTTTAGTAATCTAGCTAGAACTAAGCAGAATAAATCACTAACTACTGTGTAGTTTCAGTGTTAAGGCTTGGAGCAAGCAGGATGTAACAATAGAGTTACTGCTTTGTCCTTCGCTTTTCCTGGACTGTTCTTTGTAGACTTGATCATCTTTTAGCCCTCATTTGCCAGGTGAACAGTGCCAGAAAAATTGCCCAAATTCCAAACTAATGGAAATAAACTCTGCTTAGGAGGCTGCGGTGTAGTTGCCTATGAGTCCTCTGGATGTTCGTGATTTAGGGTGGCCCTAAGTTGGCCGGGGCTGGGTTGGCTCTTCCCTGTTCTCTGGTAGACCAGATAGAGTTTCCAAAGATGAAGTGATGCTTTGTTTGCCAAGGGATGTGAGTCCATACCAAGTATGATTTAGGCTAGCCCAGGACCTTCGTCCTTCAGTCTCCCCTTTAAATATTGACTTGCAATCCAGACAATGGATAATGCCCAGTGGAACCAAGATTTTCGTGACAGTCAACACCAAGCCCCGGGATGAGAGGCTGGAGAGGGCACAAGCACTTTCTGTGGCTCTTCTGTGAGGTGCTGAGTAGCAGGTGAATAAAATTCATTAATCCTTTAGTGATTTCCTGCCTTGTCTGAGGTACCTGGCACTGCTTATTTTGAATCTCCCTTTCGAATCAAAACCGGAGTGTTTTTCCTGTGCCCAGAAACAGAGAGGTGACTTTTGGAAAGGAACTAAACCGTCACTGAAGGAATGGCTGTCTGTGCTGGGTTTCAGGTACGAATTAGTTTTTGTGGAAGTACTGTCTGGAGAGCCAGTCTGCCTGGTGGATGTCAATCTGGATTTGGAAAACACCCCCACAGGGTGAACAGAGGCTGTTAATTACTGGTGGGCACTGGAAACTGGTAGATGGATATGTACACCGCTGCTCACTCCACTGTGACTTAAATGTAAATGAAATTTAATGTGAAATTATGATTGACAAGCCATTAACTGCAGTCTTAAACCAGCTAATATGCTGGTGGGAGTGTTGGCTTTTCATTTCTCAGGTTTCCATGACTGGCTTCTCCAGAAACAAGAGCCTCAGATGTCTCTAGCCTGTACACCAGCTTCCCAGTGAAGATAAATGGACAGCAAGTCACAGGAGAAAGGAGGAGGTGTTTTGGACGGGAACGTCTGTTCCAGAGGATAAGCTTTCTACCCTAAAAGCTCATGAAGTTTGTGTGATAATGGGCAGCTCATGAAGAAAAACCCATTTGGTTCCTGGTTAACAGGGGCTTGGTACCAGTCATCAATCACTGCCAAAAACCAGCGGTGCCGTGCGAGGACAGAGGTGTGGGAAGCGAGCGGCAGAGCCATCGCTCACGGATCTCTCCTGCACCAGCTGAGCAGAGCTGAACAGGATATTGGTCCTTTGCTGCTCAAGCAGCCAGAAATAACAGGGTAGGGAGCAAACATGTAATATCCCCCTCCACAGGGGCGTTGTGTGGCACAGATACCCAGGCGGCTGCCTGAGCACAGGACAGTGTTTTAAACAAGACAGCCTGTGTTTTTCATTCCGAAGCTGCTGGTTGGGTGGATCTTGCCCAGATGGCTGCATTGCTCCCCTGTAGCTTTCCATTTCACAGCTTCAGTCCCTTTGGTGCTGGAGGAAAGGAGCGGTTTTCAAGCCAAGGGAGCTGCAGGTGGGTGCCAGGCAGGTGTCCTGGCCACAGGCACACAGAGGGAGCACATCAGCATGGTACCTACCCCAGCCTCCACACCAGCCTCCATCCCCGGGCGCTGCTGGAGGCTCCTGGGACACTTCCACGACCTCACCTTCACCACATGGGCTCAATGTCCACGGTGTTTTGGGATGTGCATCCACAGGGAGAGACCTGCAGAGACAAAGGACTTGCCTGGGGCAGGCAGGTTCAACAAAAAGATTTGCTCATTTTTGTTTGATTTTTAATAGACATTCAGAAAAACATTAAGGTAGCAGATGCAGATCAGGATTGGTGTGGCTGGTTGGGGTTCACTGGAGTTCAATGTCTGTACCCTCCTCCATGTAATGACCTGATTGTGAGATGGGTTGAGAGTGGCTGGTGAAGTTTTGATGGCATTTTATTTTTTACAGAGTAGAAATGTTGTCATATTGGAGCTGCAGAGGATTCCTCTTGGGTAGTTTCTCTTTTCTTGGCTGGCTTTTCTTGTTACTTCTTCTATTTGCCCAATGATCTGGGTGAGCTGTTCATGCTTTTTGTTTTAAAGGTCAGAAATACCATTAAAACTGTATGAATTATGGACTGAATAATATTTTTTTGTTTCTTACTTCAACTTTTCCCAAGTTTTCTGTTGAAAAAAGGTAGTAGATGGTTAATTTTAGCAGACATTTGGGGTGTTGGAAGCTTTGGTTTTGATTAATTCAGGTATAGCACCAGTTCATAGACATGAAATTGCTGCTTGATGTACCATTTATTGCCACTGCCTTCATGGAACAAGAGGGAAATTTAGGACCATTTCATGTTTCTAGGACAATTTCAGGAAACTTGTGCCAGTCTCCATCATATAATCTGTTATTAGGTCAATTCACTGGTAATATTGTAGACATTAAAGGCAAAAAAGAAGAAAAATTTCCCTTGTAGGCTAAGTCAATAATATGAGCCATCCCTATAAATGAGTATTTTAATTGGTTTATTGGAGTCTATTCATGCAAGTAAATTTTGTAGAATATCCTGCTTTTTGTACAAAGGGAATCTTTTTTGTTCTTTGGATGGTTGCTGGTTGTTTTTTTCCTTCCTTATCACATTGAAGAAAAGTAATGTGATTACTGAACAACTTGAATTAATTGGAAAAAACTGAGATAAACAAGTGCCTGTTCTCCCTCATCTTTGCATATTAGCTTAAATTGAGACCTGATCCAGGATGAATAATTAAATAGTAAAAATTAAAACTTATGGTCATAGCACTTCAGTACAAATGAGTGCATACTTGTTCTGTGCAAAGATTTATTTTAGTATTAGAATAAACCCGAGGGTGTAATCTCATCACGTTCCTAACGAAGTGTTTACACTGAGCTAGACATCACTGACAGCGGTAGCTGACAGTCCTTCCTGAGGCCCGCTCTGGAAAAAACTGCAAATGTGTGACTGCAAAGTGTTGAGTGCTGCTCCCTGTGTTGGTAACAGAACACAAGAGCCAGTGCAGTGTCCTCGTGGGGTTGGTGCCAGCTCTGCCCTTCACATCTGCACAGGCATTTTCAAGATAACCTCATAATCCCACTGCCCTGAGCAGCCACCTCCCAGACCAGCTTGCTGAAAAAACCCCATCCAACCCAGCCTTGATATCTGTGTAGTTCACAAAAGAACTGGGGATCGAGGTTTGGTGGGACTTCCTTTGATACCATTTATCACATTTGTTTAACCTTTAAAAGGTACCAGCCGGACGATATTTCTTTTTCAGCCCCTCAATCAATAAATAAAAAATAAAACTACACAGCCCTCAAAGCTGACTTTTATGTCTTCAAATGGCCTGACTTTTTGTTTTCAGCTTAAAGCTCTCACAGTTGAGCTGGTGTGAAAGGGGACCAGACGGCCCGATGACGGGCAGTTCTGAGATCACTTCCATGGAATATGGTATTTTTTTAATCATGTTTCCTCCAGCAGTCGCCTCGGAATGATGAGTAGTGGATGTCAGTGTGGATTTGGAAGAAGAGAAGGTATCTGTTTACATGCAAAACCTTTTAATTAAACAACAGACAGAGAGCCAAGATATTTCTTGCATTCCTATTGCTCTACCTGGAGGGTTTGCTGGTCTGCAGATGGTTCAGCACACGAGTCGCGCTCTGTGCTGACGCTGGGGGAGGGAAAACGCGGCTATCGGCCCTTTTTGCCTTCCAATTTCAGCAGTTCAGACATCTGGGGCAATTTCTATTTTTCATCATATTCCCAGTACTTCTCTGCCATGAGCAGGACAGGATTCTGCCTAAATGCTTGGACCTGAGCTGCCCAGTGCGTGTGTTTGGCTAGCAGAGATGAGATCTGCTGGTCCTTGTGGAGGGTCTGTGTAGGACCACTGAACATTTTCAGAAGACTCAGTCATTCAATAGAAACATTAGGACATTTCCAGAAATAAGTTCCAGCTGTTATTTTAAGATGGGGAGAAAGGTTGGTTGGGTTTGTCACATCCTTTTTTTAATTTTTTTTACAGAATTAGTTTTGATGAATGATGTGGAGGCAGAGAAACCTGAAGTTTGCAAGTGGTATTTATTTATTGCACTGTATGTTCTGTTGTGGGGGTAGTTGTTCAGCCATGGAAATTAAAAAGTAATTTCTGAATCAACTTATTCCCAGAAAGATCAAGAGTTTTATCAGGGGGAAAAAGAAAAAAAAAAANAAATTTTAATGGGGGGAAAAAAAAAAAAAAAAAAAAAAAAAAAAAACCCACAAAAAAACCTAACGAACAACAGAAAATTTAGTCAAAAAAAGTCTCAGTAGGAAGGCTTCCAACAATTGCATTCCTGACTGTGTTACTCTTACCCATACTCTTACCCAGGGAATCTGTCCTATCTGCTGAGGAAGTGCCACCCCATGGAGGTGCTTTAAAATGAGGACACCTGACCACTGGAACTGGCTCAACACCCCCAAAGAGGCCCTGGGGGCAGTCAGAATGGTGCAGTAATGAGGGATTTTTACCTGCCACCACACTGCATTTAAGAGCAGCTGTTAGTTTTGTACTATTATTTTCTTTAGGCTTTTATTGTTATAAAAAGAAACTTCTTAATCTCATACTGTTCATGAAATCAGGTGCAGGCTTGCCTGCTAATCAGTGGTTTCAGTGGTGCTTTTACTTCATCTAAAAATTCATTATAGGGATTTCCTTAATAAAGGCCATATGCATATTTTAAGTATGTTTTTGTACTATTTTTAGAAAGAGCTTTCAGTTTATAGTTAATAGTGTAGAAAAATATCTAGATGGATAAAACAAATACAAATTTAATAGTTACAAGATCTACTCATAATTAAAACCCAAGGGGAGCGAAGACAAGCAATAAATCAGAGTTTGTACGAACCAGGTGTTGTCTATTTTGGGCAGTGGTGGAACTCCACGTGGCTCTCAGAGCTGAGGCTGAGACTTTGTGGACAGTAAAATATGCTTTTCTAGCAGCAGCTGTTTGCCTTTGTGTCTTGTGCCAGAACTCAGACACTTCTGTCATTTGCTGCTCCCCAGCCTAAAGGTGGGCTCGGTTCAGCTCTCTGCAGTTGGATAGTTTATGGAGCTTGGGTGTTTTAGAAGGCTTTAAAGGGAGAAAGGAAAAGGGAATCTGTGCAGGCAGTGGAATGCTGCGAAGAATCACATCCTGTGTCAGAGCAGTGTGTGTTGTGAGCATTTTGCAAAACCAAGTATGTTTTAAAAGCGAAGTGAAAAAAAAATCTGATATATCCAGGCTGATGCTATCTGCTCTCAGGAGCAATTTGATCATAACCTTCTTTATATCGGTCTCTTCCGCTGCTGAAGTTCCCTACCTTAAAATGAATTTGTTCTGAGACTACTCACTGGGGGAATCTAAACCAGTCTTCTCTATCAGTGACACGTGTTTAATGACATTTTACTTCTTGTCTTACCCAGCATGTCTGAGGAATCCAACTGCTAATTGTTGTACTATTATTATTATTATTATTATTATTATTATTATTACTATTATCTGCCCCTGCAGCCCTGGAGGGAGAAGTGTCACTGGCACTGCCAGGGCTGGAGCTGGGCTTGTACTGGGTGCATGGGAGACTCATCCCTCCCACATCAGCTCCCAACTCACCATTCCCTTTCAAAATATGGGAGGAAGGTGGGGCAAGGTGGGCTCTGCCCGACCGCGGGCTCCGCACGCGGGATGCTGCCCATAGGTGGTAAAATGCAAATTTTATTGCGGCAAGACAATATTTTCCTTTTGGATTCTGGGTTTTGTGTGCTTTTGGAAAGCATTTGGCAGCCACAGCAAGTATGTTTACAAAAAGAGCAGAACTGGTAAAGTTCAGGTTCGTGTTTGGATTCAGCCCCAGCAAACTGAAGCTGAAGCTGTGCCAGACGTTTGAAGCTGCCAGACGACAGTTCATCTCAAACAGAAAGCTGAAGAGGGGGAAAGAAATTTGTCAAATGTATTCCATGTGGAATTTCAGGCAATTTAATTTGATTCACTACACTCTGAAATGTCTTGGACTTCCCTATTGTTTCTTTACTTTAACACTAAATTTTATACCTTCTGGGATCTTCAGTGCTTTGTGCTGCATTTGTCACGTTCTCTAATTTACTGGCTTCCGTCTCTCTTGGTTTTAATTGAAGGGACTGAGCCCTGCAAAAATTTAAGGTTGCTAGTTTAATCCTGAGGTTGTTCTTCAGGTGAGGGGATAGCCTTTCCTTTGGACAACACTGTAGTAAGAAGGGGCAGAGGGGATGAATGTAAAAGAGGAAAGGGAAAGTTACAGTAAACCTCGTCCCTGTGACTCCATCGGTGGCGGCAGCAGCAGCCAAGCTCTGCTGCTGCGGGGATGCTGTGGTCAGGACATGTTCCAGGGTGGCTGCAGGGGCCGGGCGGTTCTGTTTGGGTCAGTGATGACCACCACCAGACTGCCTGGATCCGTGTTTTATTGTGGTTCTGCTTTTTCAGTTACTTTCCTGCTCTGTGGGTGAATTTCCTGTGGAGTCAGTGGGCGCTGGAGCCCAGCCCCGGGCGGGATCCTCTGGTGCTCTGCAGCCCGGCAGCTCTGACACTGGCCAGAGTTTGTACCCCCACAAGTGCAGTTTGGGCATCAAAGCCACTTGTTCTCCTCCTGCTGCCTCTGATCAAGCGCCAGAAACAGAGCCCAGAGCCTCCATCTGTAAATAAAACTCGCTGAATTTGTCCAAATGTCAAAGCACTTGAGCCCACCAGGTACCAAACAGTGCTTTATTCTACATAATATTAATTTCTCTTGAAACCTGCAGACTTGTGTAGGTTATAGCTGAAGGTAAAGGACTGCTGCTGCTTTTTGTGCAGGCAGAAGAGCAGAGGTGCACAGCAGCTGCAAGTTAAATATAGCTACCCTGCCTTGACTCTTCCAGGTAACAAAGTCTTCCATTTCTAATATTCTTGCCCGAAACATCTATTCATTTACTGCATTGGGATCTGACTCCCTGGATCAGTGTGCGTTCACACCTGAGCCAGGCTGAGGAAGATGAGAACGCTCAGCCCCAAAGTTGTCAGTGTTTACACACAAGTCAAGTCCGTAAGGAGTTCAGTGTCTTTACTGGTGTGTCTGATTTTTTTTTTTTCCCCTGACATGTGCAGCCTCTGTTTCTAGGTGTTGAGAGTTTGTTTGTTTGAAGAGTGTGAGGAGAGAGAAGCCCGAGGCTGTCTGACACAGCTGCAGTTGGAGCATCTCTTTCAACTTCTTTTCCTAGGCTGCAAATGGCCTCTGTTCACTTTTTTTTTCCCCTCCCTAAAAATCTTCCTACAGCTCCCCATGTCTTCCAAATCCACTTCTGGCAAGTTGAAAAGAGATCTGTGACAGAGAGGAAACCCCTCCAAGGCCAGCAGGTTGCTGTCAGTGGGGCAGGTGGGAGCTGGCTGGGGCAGCTGTGCAGGAGCTGTGTCCTTGCCCACTTCCCACCACTGCTCCCAGTGTCAGGATGTTCCTGATACCAGCAGGGCTGAGCTCTCTGCTCTGCCCAGGAGGGCTCCATGCCTCACATGGGGTTTGTCTCCAGTACAGTCCCAGCCTCCCAATAGCTCCCTCCAGGGATGCTGCTGCCCACAGGTGTGATGGGAGAGCAGCTGTTACAACCTAGAGATTGCCCTACCATTACACAGGCTCCACCCTTTGTAATTATCACACCAGCCTTCCATAAAACCTGCAGTTCTTCCTTGAGAAATGCAGAGTGGTGTTTAAAGTCTTTCTGAAAATAGGTAGTTTGACAAACATGAGAGTGTTGTGGAGATCATTAGTGCTGAGAGTAAAACCTCCAAATAAAGCGCCCTGGGATTTATGTACTCTGTGCTGGTAATAATAATTAGAACATATCCTACTGCAGGTAACTCCCACAACTTGCACTTTGATCTGAAGCTGGGAAACTCATTGATTAATCCATGGGGTCAATCAGTCCATCTTGTTTGGAGAGTTAATCTCTGGTGTGCACCAGGACCAAGAGTGAAACAGGTTTATTTACTGCTGCTTAATCAGAGAACCCAAACTCTCCTGTAGAGTGGTGAGAGGTTTGTTTCTACTTAGCCTTTAATTGCAAAATGATCTCATTAGTGCCGTAGTGAATCTCAGTACTATCCTACAGACACGTGGAATTTAAAGAGCAAAGCACAAAAATGGTTGCCTGTAAAAACTCAGCATCTGCCACAAAGTGTGGTGCAGTTGGGTATCTGCGGGATTACCCAAACCAGGCTTCTCTTTATTACCCTTTTAATCTGAAGCTGGAACATCAGCTGCACATCCCAGTGGCTTTCTGTCTACATTGCTGTTAGAAACAGAGGGGGATTGTCATGCTGAAACTGCTAGGAAAGGTTTTTATCCAAAGATAAAGATGCTGAGAACAACATGGAAACCACCAGCAGCGTTGCTGTGGCATTTACCAGAGAAAAGGGCAATCCTCTGAGTTATCCCAGCAGAGAACTTCAGACCTTGTAAGTGTCCTTCTTACCTTTGTCATCTGTCCCTGGCTCATGTATTAATTAACCATTCCTGAGATGCCTCAGTAAGGCTGAGGGAGAGTGAGTGGATCTCATATGGGCAGTGAAATCCCAAATAAAGCAATCCTTGCCAGAGCAGGTGCTGGAAACCCAGAGGTGAGGTTGCATATCCACAGTAAAGCCCTGAGCATGAAAATGTGGAAAGCAGTGAAAAATTTCTTTAACATGAGCACCAATAGATGCAGGTTCATGTTTCTGTGCTGAAGAAAATGCTTGAATGTGAGTCCACATCCTGCAAACTCAATTCAAACTCGCTGCCCTTTGAATCTGGGTAGTATCTCTGTGCCTTTGTGGCAGAAATCTTCTGGCTTGAATGTAGAAAATCGGGGATAAAAAGGCTCCTCTTAAACCAATGCTAAATACCAGGAAGAGAATAGAGGGGAATATTCCCTTTACTAATACTTGTTTCTAATCAGATAAAAATAAGTTGCAGTGTAGGAAGAATCCCTCTACTAACTGCCAGAACATGTCGATTTATCAAATTTTTCTACCATTGCTCTTTTTTTGAGCTCGCCTCAGAGCTGACAGTGTATGTTTTACACTGCAGCAAGGTAGATTGATTGATCCTAAATAGAAAAGCCTTTGGGGTCTCGAGCTGATGTTTTAGCTTCAGAAAAAAACTGAGTAAAGCATGTTAATGTAGAGAAAGGATCCTGGCTTAATTGGACCAACTCCTGGCTTGCTGAAAATTAATGGCTGGCTGGCTGTTGCCAGAGTGATTCATCTTTTCTATCATGTTCTATAGTCCATCTCTCCAGGGGTCTGTACTCCCCTCCAATTCCAAACCAAAAGTGAAATATACTTCTTCATTTTTTTCTTCCTTAAAAACATGTATTTTAGTTGAATTGGCTTCTAGTAAATGAAAAATGGCACGGGTGGGAATAAGAAGGAGGCACTCAGTGTCTGGGATTTAGATTTTTATTTTGTTTGAATGGGATTTAGATTTTTTTTAATGTACCCTTGATTCCTCATTGCTACTGGCTGACTGCACACGTGACAGAGTGACTTTTTAAGGATCCCAATTTGTCTGTTGAAATGTATTGTTCCTTTTCTTTTTCTCTGGCCATGGAAACAGAAATTCTGTGTAAGCAAGAGCTGATAGAAGTGAATATAAAGCTGGAAAAGCTGTTGAAAGCATTTAAGTGGCTCTGGAAATGAAAAGATGACTTTTCCACGTCGTCCCATCAAGCCCACAGAAGTATTTTATATTTTTAAAATAAATGACTTGCACAAAAAAGTCCTGCTATTTTCCCCATAAAACCTACACTCCTGGCTTTGTGGAAGCAAAACAGCTGCAGATGAACAGGAGGTGGTCGGGAATTCACCGGCGTGTGCCTAAAACCCGCACGGACACTCTGATTGTGGAGGGGGTCGAGCTTTGGAACTTAAAGAGAGCAAATTCAAAATGTGCCTTTAAACATGAAATAATTGTGTGTCCCTTTTGAAATCCATCTGAGTTTCTGCTGGAGGCAGATTGCTACTCGTGTGCTGATTCCGAGGTGTCACCAGTGGAGTGGCACGTGGGGTCATTTCTAACAAGCATGTAATAGGTTGGGAACGTCATGAATGGTGTATGATTGCATGTTCTGAGTAGGAGGATTCGCTGTAACTGAAGATTACAAGAAGATAAATAAAGATATATTTTGTTTAGCATAATTACATATGGTAAATTGTTATGGTAATTTGCTATTGTTTCAAGTAAGGCAAATATTAGCAGTCATAGCTCAGAGATCATAAATATTGCACCGGAAAATCGGATGTAATGTTTCACATTGACCTGAGATTTGGGAAATGGGTAGAAATGCCGCAGATTTCTGTGCCATTAATTGCAAGAAAATAACATTAAGAACATGCTAAATCATGCTAAATGTTTTCAGCAGATGATAGACTGTGGGATACTTCATTAATTCTCCAAACTCATTCATTATATTTGTTTTTTACTCCAAGAACACTTAGTGAATAATCAATGCTTTGTGAAGCTGAGGGTGTGAGCCTGCACATTTTTATATACATTCATATACCAACCAACATCCTTCCATTTATTTCCTACAGCTTTTTGTACCAAAGCATTTTTTTAAACTGTATACTCTTAAACTCAATCACTAGGGATGTGTTTATTAGTCTTTGAAGCAGCTGTTTGAATTGCTGTTTTTACCTTTTACCAGTAGACTTTGGTTCTCCCATGGTGCTATAAATATTAAATAAAGACACTAAGAGTTTATTAGTGTGCTATCTTTTATGGGGACATGGTGGAAAATGTAACCTATAAAATTAGTAATGAGAGGATGAAAATTACACATTGTCTCCATCAGGTTTTACAGCCATCATTTTTTCCTATATATGTGTTGTTTTTCTTGTAGAGAAGGAGAAGGGCTCTGAGCATTTAATGAACTGCAGGAAGCAAATCTGGCTGTGTATTGTGTGATAGTGTGGGATTTACTGTAAGTGGGAGTGGGATAGAAACAGGAGTCCAGGCTTAGATCTAGCATTGTGTGTAAGTGTGACGGCTCAAGTCAGTTCTAATTTCCACAAAACACTGAAACACCATCTCTGAATGGTCAAAATGCCTGTGGTACCTGGACACGTCCATCCTTTTAATACAGAGAAACAAAATAGGACAAGATAGGACAAGAGGCCTCAAGTTGCGCCAGGGGAGGGGATAGGTTGGATATGAGAAAAAATTTCATCACTGAAAGGGTTGTCAAGCAGTAGAACAGGCTGCCCAGGGAAGTGATGGAATCACCATCCCTGGAAGTGCTCAGATAACCTGTAGGTGTGGTACCTGGGGACATGCTTTAGGAGTGTTAGGCAGGGTTAGGTTAATGGCTGGACTTAGTGATCTTAGAGGTCTCTTCCAACCTTCATGATTCTATAATTCTATTAAAATCCTCTTGCCTCCATTTCAGCATTTGCCTTTTGTAGACAAGATATTTCGGTCCCAGAATAATTCCACCATGTATTAACATGTGCTCATGGGACTCCATTTCACACAACAATTGCAATAGTTTGTGTGACATCCCTTAAATTTTTCACCCTGCACTAATTTGGAAATGCCCAGTAGTTTGTAGGGAGAAGGATCTGCCTCTGTTAGCTTTTTCAAAGTCCATGTTTCTAATTTTTCTGTCTTCTTCGCTTGTATCTGGGTGATGGAGGCAGTGGCCTGGCTGTTTGAATTTCAGGACTCAGATCCCAGCTTTGCTCCAGGTTTCCAGCCTGGCCATGGGGAATTCACTCAACTGCAGTTGGTTCCCACTGCTATAAAACAGTTTTCTCACAGAATCGCAGAGGGATTGCACGAACATAAAGAAGGATGCCTCGAAAATGTGGCCACGTAAAATTTTATGCTGCGTACTTACTTTGCCAAATAAATGCAGCTTCCCAACAAGGCACAGCACGCTCTGCTTCACATTAGCACTTAATGGAGAAATCACTTTGTGAGGCTGTAATGTGCCTGTGCATTTTTGCGGTTAACTGAATGGTTTCATGCCTGTTCTTAGGCAACAGGAGCCTCTCTGCACAGGATATGTTTGGGATGTTTTAATTTCTGGTGTGGTGACATGCAGGGAATGCTGGCCAGGACCGAACCCCCTGCAAAAGCTGGAGGAGATGGATGAGTGCAGACATTTGGGAGCGTTGGGCCAGAAGTGCCAGGGCAGGAATACAAGTGATTTGCTCATGATCACACGAGAGGAACATTTCTGTGCATGCTGAGGACTCTGCAGGTTACCCAGATGTCAGAAATTCCCAAAGGTTGCAGTTAAGCCATCCTCACCTTAATGATGTTCACAGAAGGGGTGTTGACGGGTGGATTTGGCAGCTTAGATTTATCACAGTGCACGGGGTGTAAGGGAGCTGGTCAAGAGACAACTTGAAAAGCAGATGGATCCTGCTGCAAATAGTGCTGTGTGTTTGCTGCTTTAAAGTTCATCATGAAAGAAACACCTTTTGCAGCGATAATCCTCAAAACCATGGTGAAAAACAGAGTCCTGAAGGAACCCATATCCTGAACTGTGGGATGATGTCCTGCCAGGGGGTTTATCCTAATAAACGAGTATTATCCCTCCTGCTTTTCCAGCCCTATGCAGCTTGCCAGAGGGGGCACTTTTTAATGGACTAGGAGAAGTTAAAGGAAAATCCAGAAGGATAAGGCTAAAAGTGAATTCTTTGGTTTATACCATTTATAGTCCTATTAAATTCAGTATTTCTCTCAGACATTTGGGGGGCAAGAAGTTCAGTGTATTCCTACATCTTTCAAGATCCTGGCTTGATCATTTGACTCTGTCCAGCCAGCCTAACAAGCTAAATAATAAAAGGGAACAATGCAAAACTTGTTGAATTTTTTTTTCACCCTGTGTCTTTTTTGAAGTAAAATACCTTTTTTTTTTCTCAGATGCCCAGCACTTTGCTGCAGACTCCTGCAGCTTCTCTGCCCATCACTCAGTACCTGTTTCAGCTTATCAAATTGTTGTACTGCCTCCTTTCATAGAGAAGCAATTAAAAATGATGAGGGTAAAGGGTTAAACCTAAAAGCCTGCTAATGAGGGTGCCTTCTTGGTTTTCCTTTCATCAGGCATTAGATGCTGTTTTCAGCATAAGCTTTCGATAAGCATCACTGAACATTTTTCCGGCGTATTTTTTAAAAAGTTGGGGTTTTTTTGCCATCCTGTAAAAATGATAGATGTGTGACTCTGCTGTTTATCTGAAATCCCAATTACTGATGCTGCAGCTTTTGAATGTTAAATTCGTGCAGTATTCTTTAGGCTTCAAACTGGTCAAAGAAAGATTGATTTGTGTCCACAGAGAGTTCTAAGTCTAGTAAACACAGCCAATGCTTGTTTATTTATTTATTGCCTTATTTGAAAGTCAAGAGTTGCATCAACTGCAGATTACGTAGACTTGGAGATTTCTGAAGGAGAAGAAGTGGGGAAAAAAGCAGAAGTTGTCTGCCATTGAATGAAATTTTAATTTCTGTCTCCACAAGAGCAAAGAGTAGGGGTAAGAGCTGGAATTTGAAAATATGGGTGAGATATCCTTTCCTTGAGCTATGCTACTTTTCATAGAACAATAGCTTGATTTTGTTTTTCCCCTAAACCTGTACACATATATTTGGGGAAAGTATTTTATGTATAAATATATCTAAATGAAATTTATAGATTACGTGGATCTTTGTGGAGATATATATATATATATATGTATATAAAAACCAGTGCAGCTCAGTAGTCATGTAACATCCCAAGGTCTTATTTTCAAAGGGCAGCAAAGAGGATAATTTAGGATTTCGAATCACAGAATCATTTAGGTTAGAAAACACCTCCAAGATCATTGGGTCTCACTGTTCACCCAGCACTGCCAACCCCATCACCAGTGCAGCTCAGTAGTCATGTAACATCCCAAGGTCTTATTTTCAAAGGGCAGCAAAGAGGATAATTTAGGATTTCGAATCACAGAATCATTTAGGTTAGAAAACACCTCCAAGATCATTGGGTCTCACTGTTCACCCAGCACTGCCAACCCCATCACTAAGCCATGCCCTTCCCTGAGATGGAAGTGGGAGCAGCTCAGCTCTCCTGCATTTCCAGTGTGTTTCTGATGCTGTGTAAGAACAGTGCCTGGAGCCAGAGCAGCTCCTCTGCCTGACAGAGCCGAGCAAGGTCATCCCTGTGTGGCTGAAATCTCCTGCAGAGCCGCCCAGGTGAGCTAGGGCCCGTTGCTGCTGTGCAGAGTGACTGAAAACTGTGGAATCTTTGTGTCCTTGAAGCCTTTCTTGCAGTTCCTAAAGGCTCTTAGGAGAGGAGCTGGTTGTGCTAATCCCTTGCTGCGCATTCACCTACCTGTGCTACCTGAGAGGAGCAATGTGGAGCAGAGACGGTGCTTGTTTTAAAAAAAAAATCAGACGATTTCTCTCAGGATTTTCTCTGTCTCTAGTCAAGTTTGTTTTAAACTAATGGAAGTAATTAGCAAGTCACAGAGGGACTTTGTCTGCGAGGTAGCCATTTTTAGATAATGGAGCATAAAAGTCGACACAGTGACATATGACACCAGAGCAGCATCTTGGAGCCACGAGCTGGGTCTTAAGCAGATGTTTAAGTACTTTGAATACTGAAATCGCTACATACACATATAGAAAGGGTTTGGTTTTTTTGTCTCTCAGTCTGCTGGTACACTGTAGGGCTTTCTTTTAATCTCAATAAAATCAAAGTAAGCTCTGAGTTTTTTAATGTGCAATCATCATCGCTCCTTTCTCTCTTCTTTAAGCGTCTCTCAATATAAGATACGTGGGTACTTGGGGAGTAGGGATGGAACTTGAGTTCTGTGTGGCCGTTACAGAGCAGAGGGGTGCAGCAATACAGCAGCTGATGTGCCACGTTTCTAACAGTGCCCATGGTGTTGAGCTGCAAATAAATAATGTTTAGAAGTGAAGATGCACTTGATATGTTCACACGTATTTACCGTAGCTGTGAATGAAGGGGAGATTTGCAGAAATTCCAGAGAGATGAAGGTGGTCTCCCAGCAGGGTGGTCCCAGAGGTCCGGGGTATCTCCCCTCACAGGTCTCAGAGATTTTCCCAGTTCTTGTAGGTGCTGCCAAACCGTGTGTGTGCTTACCCTCATCCAGGGCTTTCAGGTTTTTTTATACACTAGATAACTTTATCCATCTTATTTTTTATAACTCAGTGTGTGACATTTGCTGTTTGTGCCCAGCAGTTGCTGCAGCATTTGGTAACGCTTCCCACCACACATAAAAATGTACCAGTGTGGTCTAAATAAATACACAGCACAGAGAGCCTCTGTAGAGGCACAGTTGTGACACGATCACAGCACCCCAGTTACTGAGGGGTGCAGTTTGCTGAAGGAGGGGAAGGATTTTCCCTTCCTCTGCCACATTCTGCTCCTTATTTCTGGTGTTTTGATGTGGCCAGGGACTTTGGCAGCCAGATGCATTGAGCCATTTCCTGGCTGCTTTTTTCTTTCACCTGTGCCGTGGTTGTTTTTTGCTTTATTTAGATCCAAATTAGTCCTTGATCAGCTCAGAGCAGCACTGCAGAGCTGTGGTTGGTACAGGGGGAAAGGGACTGTTGGGGTTCAACTGTCCCAGAAGCTCCTCCTGGAGTGCTCTGCATCCCTTCTCCCGCCACAGCCAGTGTAGGTAGGATCCATCTGACCCAGCCCTTCTTCTGCAGGAACTAAGTGCCTGCTGAAGCCCACCAGAGCTGGCCCAGCAGGTTCTCCTTGTCTCAGGGCAGGCTGGAGCATCTCAGCATGAGAACTCGCCTAGCAATCCGAGCTGGAGTGCTGTGCATCCATTCTCACTCACTTGAGATGTTTTTACGGGTACAATATGTTTTCCTTCACCACGTGTGTTCCACCCCGTGGATTACTCGAATGGCAGAAAGTGTTTTGTTTCCTGTGTTATTAGCTGCAGGTTGAATTTCTATCAGATTTGTCAATTCTGTCATATAATAGGGTTGGTTTTTTTCTGGTCTAATGTATGTGACATGTTTCATAATGCCAATAAAAATAGTTTTCAAACTAGACTGTGAAAGACTTTGACCAAAAAAAAGGCGAAAATAAAAATATCAGCGACTGGGGAGCTTTGATCTGACAAAGTAGGCTTTCAAATGACACGTTATGGTTTATGAAGCACAGTTTTGCAGATCCTTTTTGCAGTAGCTGTAGCATGTGAGGGGTTGGCCAGGGTGGGAATGCAGCTCAGGACAGGGGGGTCCAGTTCCAGCAGCGGATGCGTGCTCTAGAATGGTTTAAACTTTAAATCTGTGTTTAATTTTTTTGTTGTTGTTTTTATATTTCTGATAATGGAATTGTTATGGGCTTTTGAATTTCAGTTAAGAATGTGCAAATAGGCTATCTGGTAAGTAGGTTATTGAAGGGTTAGGGAAATGGAGAACATTTCCTGAAAAAAAATACCCACAGCGTGGGTAATAGACTCCAGTTGAATTTAAAAGATAATGGCGACAAGGGAGAAATCCACTTGTAGAAATGGGGAACAGCTGTGTTTGAGATCTAATGAAACTGTATCAAATACTTTAAAAATGGCTTACAACTTCTTCCCTGGGGAACAGAGATAAAGCACAAGAGCACTCCTGAAAGGTCGAAGAAACAGTTAAATCATTTCCTTGATGGTTATTAGAGATATAGAAGACATCAGTGAAAATTAAATGTCTGAAACTTGTATTTGATTGCTTTCCTTATCACGCCAATCTCACACATTTCTCCCATCTCTTCCTCTCTGTTCCAGTAAAATTTAATAACTGTGCCGGTAACAAGGGCGTGCGGTATGAAACCAACAGCCTGGACTTCAAGGTGAGGGCGGACGGGACCCTGTACGCTGCCCACCACCTGCAGGTGCCCTCCAAGCAGCTGATCCTGATGGTGACCGCCTGGGACCCCCAGACCCTGGGCAGATGGGAGGCCATGGTCAGGTTTCTGGTGGCAGAGAAGTCCCAACACAACGGACACAAGGTAAGAGTTTTTCAAAGCTCTTTTTCCTACTTTGTTCTTCCTTTGCCCCAAACCATCGGAAGGTTCACGCGGCGTTGGAGTGTTCGTGTTGCCTGGTCTGTGCTTCATAAGGAAGTGTCCATGTAGGAGATACCATGAGCAGCATCAAATTCCCTGCAAATGATCCTTGAACCTCTCTGGCAGAAAGGCTTTAATGTGGCCAGCGAGGGAAGTGTTCTCTAAGTTCATACTTCTGTATTTTTAAAGCGACCACTTGTCTGTTATACACTGCAGGTCGTGTGCATCATGTTTGCACCTCACTGCTGATAATCTCTCTTGACTCCTAGTAAAACCAGCAGATGAAGGGTGCAGACTCAAAGTCAACCATCTTGTACATGGCTGTAAATTCAGATTCCTTTTGTGACAGCAGGCCTGGAGTCACGCACTGGCAGCTCTGCCCTGCTGCTCATCTCTCTGGTTTTCACAGTTACTCTTGTGAGCAATCTGCATGGCCCTGCAGCTTCCAGAGGGGAGATTTGGGCTTGCTCCTTCTCTTGCAAGGACAGGGAGTGTTGCTGCTGCCTGATAAGGGACACGTGCTCACACACGGTGCAGGCAGCGAAGCACAACGTGGCACTGCGGGGCTAAACGTCCCCTCTGCTCAGTGCCAGCATCTTCCCTCGCCCACCCCGACAGAGAAAAGCCAGAGCCAGTGTTTCAGTCAGAAGGGCACAGATGGTTTCTTTCTGCTTTAGTTCCATACGCACAGCTGAAAAGCAGGAGGGCTCTGTCCCTGCGTGGCAGTCTGAGAGCAGTGTTCCTTCAGTGAAATGTGGTGGTGGGCTGCACAGAGCCACTGGATTTGGGGGCTGCCCTATGAAACACATTTCTTCTGGCCTACCCCTGGTGTAGCTGTCACTTTCCTACCTCGTCCGTATCATTTTTGGCAGCAGCAGTTCACCTTTCCATTTTCAGTGTTAGTCTGGGCTGAAGATCGTTTACTACGCGGAGTAAAGGCAGTTATCTCATCTGGTGCTGACTCAGACACCACAGAGCTGGGCTGGTTGGGTGGTGACATTTGGGCAGGATTTGGCAGGGAATTTGTTCAAGACCTTGATTTATTGCTGGATCTTGAAGACCTGCAGAGTAAGGATGAAGGTACGAGCCCTGGGAGCAGCTGTGGCTCCTTCAGGGACAGGTGGGGTCTCTTGGCTGTGGCTGTAATTTGGATTAATGCACGACAGTAATGGCCCAGACAGCAAGACTGGCCTCTCCTTTCCTCCTTTCTGCAGTGCTTGGACAGAGAGTGCAGGGCAGGATAGGGAAAGAAGGAGAGAATTTCTGTGTCAAATTGTTAGAATTCCACCATGTGACTCTGTGCCATTTGGGAGAATTTTTGCCACGTCTGAGAGAAGAAGGAAAGGACTTGGACGGACTTAAATCTCTCACTTGCCCAGTGGGCTGACCCCTAAGGTTTTGCAGGGCTTAGAGTCATATAAATACACTTCTGCTGCTCTTCAGTAATGCTTGGGCTTGTGCAAGATGTAATTAAGCCCTGTGTGTTATGTCAACTCTATTTGCCATTTCTAACCAAAGAAATACTGCTTCCTTCTAAAAGTAATTAAATATTGAAGGAACAAAGTAAGATGTTTTATATACCGCTTTAAATTTCTTCCCAGTGTAGCAGAAAAAAAAAAAAACCTGAATAAGCACACATTTCTGTTTTAGCAGAATATTTGGTTGGAAATTCATCTAATGTTAATGTAATCTGAACTCTGGTTGAAAACAGAGAGCTAAGCTTCTTAAAATTCATATCCCTCCTTTCTAAAAGCCTTATTAGTGTGTAGTTTGAGGCTGGAAAAATACGAAAAACAAGACTAATGACAAGGTCATAAGCAGTGTTATTGTGGGTCCCTATAGCAGGCATCCGACTTGTGTTTTATTTAAATGCCTGTGGTTTTTGCAAGCAAAATAATCCTTTGTTTACTAAAGAAATAAATATGATTATGAGATTATTTTAAAAAATAATAATGTTTGTGCTGAGAAAAGAACCCCAAACCTTACAATATCCAGTTCAGTATGTTTCAGGCCATGACCCTTATTTGTTTTATGGCTTTTACTACAAGCAGATTTCACAGTTGGTTTTGTGTAGTACAATATGACTCAAGCAGAACTATATATATTTTTAAAGATGTTTCAGACTGTTTTGTTATATTCAGGATACAGAGATGGCAGATATGAGAGAGAAAGGAGGTGACCTGAGACAGAGAGAGAGACCAGTTTTCTTCTGGTGCATCCATTCATTTCCTTTTTACTTTGTAAATTTGTGACTGATTTTGCAAAAGTGCTGAACAGTTCCCAGACATTATAAATAATTGGCATGAAATTCGGTTACTGCACCTGCTGATCACTGTTTGTTGGCACCTACAGCACAAAAAAAGTCCTTTTGCCGTGTTCCTCCTCCTCCTCTCCATGAGCAATGGCCCTCAGCGAGAGCAGCCCCTCGTGATGGGGGGCTTAGTGCCCCTCAGAACCCCCTCTGAAAGGATAAATCAGAATTTAGTTCATGATTATCCAGGGATTAAAGCCGCATCAAAACCAGTCCTCCTGGAATGGCCATTATTAGATATTTGGTTTATTGTGGAGGTTATAATACAGAATAAATGTCAGAGGAGAAACCGATGGTTTTGGGATACTGGTTGAGGTTTTGGGGGGCCAGGAGTGAGCCTGCCTGCACAGTGGGGGCAGTGGGCTGCTTTCCGGGAGAGCACAGAGGATTAATCCATCAATAAATGATCCTTTGTGTCTGTGATCCTTTCTTGTCAGACTATGTAAGACTGAAAATCTGTGTAACAGGCTGAGAGCACTGTAGTGGTGGCCAAGGGCTTCCAAGGCAGCAGATTGTTTCTTGTTGGGACAGTCCTGCCCTTGTGTGCTTTCACTGCAAAATCAGAAGGTTTGGTGTCCATTCCTGTGCCCCAGATGCCCCAGCTGAGCCGAAAAGAATGTGTAACCTGACATTTTAATGGGGAGGGACCCAACACAGTGACAATTTCCCCTCTTTCACAGTGTCGGCCTTATAAATGTGCTGATTGTTTTAGATGACTGAATAACCTGGGCAAACCTGCCAGTTTTCAGTGAAAACCACTGTAATGAAAGAGTTCTAACTACTACATTAAAGCGGTATGCTAGTAGGATGAAATGATAGAAAAGAAGGCAAATACTTTAAAAATTTATTTTATGATACATGAAGCATACATTTCCCCTCCTCCCCAGCAAACACTTGAATGTAAACTTTTTTTCTGGTTAATACCAGTGATGTTAGTAACTCAAGGAACTTTTTTGTTCAGTCTTGCAGGAAACCTGATACCAATTCAATTAGAAAATGCAAATGAGGTCACATATTTCTCACAAGAGTGCTGAATTACCCCAGAGGCAACTGAGTGATATGCCAGCATAACAATAAATACTTAAGATAAAGTTTCTTCTACTGTTCTTGTCTGGCTGCCTGTTCTTCCAATTGAAAGTATCAATCTGGGCTGTGGGTGAATTTTGGGAGGAAAGAAAGAGAAAAGAAAAGAGAAAAGAGAAGAAGAGAAAAGCAAAGAGAAAAGAGAAGAAGAGAAAAGCAAAAAGAAGAAGAGAAAAGCAAAAAGAAAAAAGAAAAGAAAAGATAAAAGATGCTGTTTTATGAAATAATGTAAAGTCTTTGTGTCAGCATTTGTGAAAGATGAACTTGAGTGGGATAATGCTCCAGAAGAAAACAAAGTAAAGCCAGGCTTTACTTATCTGCAATTAGCTGTGTAGTGTCTTCTTTTCTAAGAGTGCATGCTATTATTTTGAAAAATTGGATATTGATTCAACCAAAAGTATAAAAATGAAGATTCTGTTTGTGAACAGTGACATTGCTGAGGACTGCAGTCTTCAGAGTGTCCTGTTTTTTTAGTTACAGAAACTCAAGTCCTTCCAAGTGCACGAGTAGAAATATTGTACCATTTGTCCTTCACACTGCACCCCTGCCCTCTGTGTCCATCAGTCCAAGCTCCTCCTCATGATTCCTTGAAAATCCACTTCCTCCACTCCCTGTGCTGGCTCATCCCATCTGAAGTTCTGACCCTCTCATTTATATTGATTGTTTCCTTTAATGTGCAGTCCTTTCATGTGTCTAAGGCACATCTGGCAGTTTTTCTTGTGCATTTATTCAGCCATCTATTTTTCTGTAGTTGTCACCTCAAAAGTTAAAATCCAGATCATAGAAATACAGCAGAGAAAGGAATTCGCAGCACAGGAGCTTAGAGGTACAGGATATATTCAGCACATGTAGGATGTCAGTCATCTGCTGCCAGTGACTTAGTTTGGAAGAAAAAAATACTGTTTTCTTTGAATCATGTTTATGTCAACCAAAGTTTCTCGTTGTTTGAGCTTTTCAAATTCTGAGCATGGAAATATGTAAATTTTTGTAATGTTAAATCACTGGGAATTGTGCAATTAAACTTGGAAATATATGAGGTCTGCAGCTAGTGTTTAAAACATTGAATAACTGCTGTCAGAAATCAATTCTTGCTTAAGCCCAGCTTGCGTTTTATTATGTCTCATCTTATTTTGGGCTGCTTTCATAACCCAGCTATGAGTCCACAGCCATACAGTGTGAATGTGAAAAGCTGATTCTCACAGACAGAGGGTTTCTTTTATTTAAAGCCTTTAAATAATCATCTGTGGTATTTTACCTGGCTGAGGTTTTAAATTCCAAGTGCAGCCTTTTATTGCTGATCACAAGCACAAAGGTCTCTGGGCAAGGAAAGGCTTATTCAGCACTGCTCTCATTCGTGACCTGGGTTATTGTGCAGCCAGGATGCTCTGCACGGGGCTGGGGAGCCTTCCCTTGAGGGAAGAAAATCAGAGTTTAAGTGGGAGCTGTGCTTCCAATGACTCCGCTCTCCCTGATGCTATGGAGCGGGTGCACCTGGAGGAAACAAGAAAAAAATGTGTTCCCTTCCTTTCTTCCTTCTTTTTCCTGCACTGAGATGTTATCTATGGCATCAGGGTGATGGGAGTTTGCCCCATCCAACTGTTTTATCCCTAGAGAAGGGCTGAAAAATGAGGTTTTAGTTGTCATCCTGCCTTTTTCTGACGATACTGATGCATATTTTAAGTACTGGATCATTACACTGACACTGTCCTCTTTCACTGCCTCTGTGGGGGATCCAAGGCAGTAACTAAATCCAGCAAAATGGCAGCTGGAATAATTTTTATTTCTGTATCTCATCAGTGAAGCAAGGCCTGGATCTATCTGTCAGGGAGGGTATGTACAGAGATTTCTGTTTCCTTCAGATAACTTGTGAGAGGTTGTTTGGGGTTTTAACAAATCAGATCAGTGGAAAAGATGAGAAAGAGGATGACTAATAAATTAGTATCGTATAATTGTTACCAGTGAGACTGCTCATGATAATTGTGCCAGTCTAATGAAGATGCATCTGCTGGACTTGCCTGACCTCACGCTTAAGTGAATTTGAACATCTCACATGTAATCATTGCAGGAGGTGTTTGTGAAAACACGTGAACTTCCCTGGCCTGATTTTCAACTGTGTTGAATCCCATTGCCTTGTGCTGAAGCCAAGATAAGACATGACACACAGGTGCTCATTGCCTTGGAAAATCAGCCCACTACGGGAAGTTTCCAAGCACTGCACTTGCTGCATTTAGTTCTTTAGCAGTCAGCATCATACCAAGGGTCAGGCTCAAAGCCATGCTCGAAAGACCATCTGTAAGTGAAATTCACTCCAGATCTGTCTTCCTTCAAACAAAAAGAAGTCCTAAGGATTGAACTGCCTACACGGAAATAAGTTTTTTCTGATAAAACAAACCCCTTGGACTGCTGCGTGCTCCTGCCTGTGATGTGTGCCTTGCCCTTGCCGGATCAAAGCTTTTGACCTCTCATTTCATGTTCTTTGTTGGTAACTGCTGAAGTCTGACTGCCACTTGAAAAAAAATATTTTGGACTGGATGTCCTAAAAATACCTTCAATACCTTCATCGCTGTGATAATCTGTTGGCAGCTGCTTGTAAACATGAGCTTGAGTACAGACAAAAATTGCTTCATGCAGGCACGTGCATTAAAATAAACTTTTTTAGGGGCTTTGGGTGACCAGGATCTTTCCTCTAGCCCAGCAAGCTGAGACAGATTGGTAGAAGCAAGCTCAGTGTGAAGGAGGGTTTTGGTTCCTCCCAGCCTCTGGAGGCCAGGTCCTGGATTGTTGGATGAGGTAGTGACCCTGTAGTATGTCCAGCTGGAGGAGAGGAGCCAGGGATGGGTGTCCAGCAGGGCAGGGTGGCCTGAGGGCCTGGCAAGGAGTGGGATCTCAAGCGCTGTCCCCACCCAGCAAAGTATTTAAACTCAGGCTTAAGTTTCATCTTGCAAATAGAGATAAATTGAATGTGTCCTCATGGTCAAATCTGAGCATTTCTTAGGTGCACTCTGGAATTGGAGAAAAAAAGAAGAACAGTCTTTTCTCAAGAGCCTCTTGAAATAACCAAAGGATAACTTGAAAGGGCAAATTCTCACGCTAGCACTGAGGAGAAGTACCAGACTGAATTACTTTGCTTTGTGCTAAAGTAGCAGCAGCGCCTGTGATCTTTTAAATCTCTTGTGATCTTTTTACTTGCAAACATTATGAAGAGGAGTATTGTTACATTTAATTCATTATGATTATTTTAATTCATGTGTCTTTTGAACCTCATGGCTTTAGAAAAATAAAATGAGATTAGAATTTTTCACAGGCTTTTTAAGGGGTAGACTTGCTCCCAGTTCTTTCTGTGATGAGGAGCACTTGTAGCAGTCTGAGTTTTAGAAGAAAAAGAAATGTGTTTTGGAACTATGTTTTCAATTATTTGTTGGAAGTTTTACTGGGGTGGGGGGGTAAGAATTCAGCTTGCTAGCCCAGATATTTCCTACATTTTTCTCAAGATTAGGTGCAGGATGAGAGCGGTAATTCCAAGCTGCAATAGTGGTTTTCACTGTATAGTACGTGACAAGATCTACCACCTTTATTCCCAACCTACAGGTAACAAGTATGAGTATTTTGTGATTTAATAGCCCTGCTCTTGAGAAGTACTTGTGGTTCTGAAGCCATTGTGTATGGCTTCTCCAAATTATGAGAATGACATTAACTTGAAGATAGAAGTGTCTCTTTGTAAACACTAGAAGGTAGAGTACAACAGTAATTTAGATGTTTCTTAAACAATCCTACCTGAGAAGCACTGTGAGATTAGATCTTACAAAGGGAGTGTGAAAAGGTCAAGTTGATGTGGGGAGCTTTGCAAGGAAACAACCTCATCAGAACATTTCTTGTTGGGATAAGATGTTCAAGCCTTAAACTGAGGAGGAAAAGTACATCAAGAGCTGTGCTTTGTGGATGATGTCATCTTCTTTTGTCCATTCAAGGCTCTTGCAATATTCAAAGCCTGACAATGACAAGGAGAGTATCACAGGTGCTGGAAACCTGTGGGAGCCATGAAAGATTCCACCAAAGGCAGATGGATTTCTAACATACCTGCTTTGATTCTTCCAGAGAATGGAAGAGGAAGATCATTTGAAACCCTGCCAGAAGTTCACTGGCCAGGAGGTGCCTCTAATCATCCATGTGGTACCACAGAATAAGTCTGAGCACAGCTCTGCCTCTCCTTCCCAGCTGAAACTCCCATCCCTTAGAGATCCCCGGGGGCATTTTGTGTCTGCTCAGTAACGAAGTGAGCGCGCTGCCCGTGCCCTTCCTGACTCTGCAGCACCAAAGCAAAGCCTATTGAAGTGCTCTGATGACTGGGCTACATTTCAGCTTAAATTGGTGATAACTTACCCAACAGAAGGTGTGGGTGAGTTCAGGGGATTTCTGAATTTCAATTAAATTCTACTGGAAAATCAACACTTCCTGTCCCAGCCTGGTCAGCAGGCACCCAAAAAGCCCCGTTCTGGCCTCAGGGGCATTAGCTGCAGCCTGTGTCCATGGGGCCCTCACCAACCTTGTTCGGTTTTCTGATCACAGAGAATAACGTGTATTTGTTGGGTTTTTAAATAAGAGCCTTCTGTGGTACCCACATGGGTTATGCCCAGAGCTGATGCATCCCTTTTCTCCAGAGTCCAGACTTAACTCAGCATTTAATTACAGTTACCCACAAAGGGCCCTGCTGCACCTTTTGCAAAGAAAGGATCTTCTCCTGCCTGACTCACAAGCCGGTGTGTCATGTTCTCCCTATTTAAAAATTCCCTGGTTTTACCTGCTACTCTTCTTCAGCTCTTTTCTTGCTTTGCAGCCTTGCAACACCAAGGAACATTTTGATTCCTCGGTCACGCTGATCACATTTTGTTAGTTCTATCGGGAAAAAATTTTCCAAAGTCTGCAAAGCCAGCCAGATACCTAACAACCTTAAATTTGCATGCATGCCTCATTTTTCAGCTCTCAAGGAACACGGCATGTAGAGCTTTGACACTGACTCCTTGGGAACGAGGGGTTTTGGCATGGCTGATGCATTTGTGTGTGTTACGTGGCTCATTCTCCTCCTCTGAGGGCAGTAACTTGGTTAGCTTTTAGTCAAACTTTTGCTTCCCTGTCAGCTGATGTGTTCTGGAAGCTCGTGCACTTGCCAAATCTGACAATTTTTCTTACTAATTGACTCTAATGTGAACTGCTCTATGCAGCCCCACTGCTAGCTGATAAAAACAAAAAGTAATGAATTTTTGCTTAACTAGCTGATTTAATTAAAATGTTTTATACTGTACTTGTATGGTTTCTATAAATAGAGAGGTAATTTTGTTTAATGAGTTCCTAACCAAACATAACATTCTTGACTGTACGTAGCCAGATTTGATAAAGGTCACAAACGCTGCAATTCCACTGTTTGCTTTTGGAAGTCGTGATGATCAAACAGCTTGCTTGGGTACCGGAAATATCCTGTCAGGATTGGTTCCCTCTATTCCTGTTTATACCAGAAATTACTTGTATAGTTTTAGGAGCAGAGGGAGATCTTCTCTGTATCTGAACACTGTTCATTATCTTTAAAGTGGAAGTGTACTGCCAAAATCCCATCTCATTGCCAATTAGTGACTTCTCTGCAAACACATTAATTTAATGCCCCTGCTGAAGAGCTGTGCATGTTGGAACATCTTGCTGCTAAAACAATAGTTTTCAGAGCTCTTTGACACAAATCATTCATGAATGGCAATTTATGCCATGATTGTAATGGGATGTGACATGAAGCTATCTTTGATTAAATTTACCACAGCTTACAACTATTAGTAAATAAAGCTAATGCAGACAGTCATCGCAGAGTTCTAGAGGGTGGATAAGGAGAAAAACAGATTATGGATTCCTTACCTGTGCAATTCCTAAATAATAGCTTCACATAGCACAACTATAATAAATTAAAGTCTAAAATAAAAAGTCTGATCTTTTTAAAACTACTTTTTTTCCTGTCTCCAACTTCAGCAAATTCAGCAGTGACCTAAATAAAAACGGAATCAATTACCGTAAAATAAATAAATTTGCTGTTTGTTCTGCAACACTTTCATTCCACTGTATGAGAACACAAAATGGAATATCTTTCTATACTGAAAGATCAAAAACTGGAGAAATGGTGCATTTTGGGAAAAAAGGGTTCATTCGTCCTCCACTGCCATCCCTGATGTCAGCAAAATGTTGTTTCCTTAGAACAGAATTCATGCAAATGTTTATTTTGCAGCGCTCTCATGTTCCCTTTGTTAAAGAACTAAGCTCTATTTTCATTGTTTTATTTTCTGTTTGGTAAATATCATTTTCTCCTGTCCTTTCCGCAGCTACCATGGAAACAAGCAAAAATGCTTCAGATTAAATATTTTTAAATAGATTCTTTTTTTCCCTGATAGAAAATGGTACCAGTTTTCAAAATGTATATTGATATAGGAGATGAAGGGGAATATGTTTGAGCAACGGACTAAAGGTGGCTTTGTACCCCCTTGTATTGATAAAAAGATATTAAAAACACGTTGCCTCAGTTAAACCCTACAAGTGACATAGAAACAAAGCAACCCAAGTATTATTTCTTTTCTGAAAAATGCGTGGTGTGAAGTGTTAAAGATCCTATGAAAATAATAAGACTGGCATATAAATAAAACAGGTTAAATCATAAATAATTTTAATACCTGGGAAATAAAGGCCTTATTTCCTCTACTTCAATTGCAGGTACTTTTTATTGCAAGTGCAAGAATAATATATTTTAGTGCTGAATCTGGAGCATTTCATTTTTTGGGTTGAGCCCTATGAAATTATTAATCTCCACCAAACGTACCCTACGACTCACTTGTTATTTATATGCAGGGAATGGTGGCTTATTTACCCAAACATTAGAGTGATCCAAAATGCTCAGCTAAGCAGGAACACAAAATATGATATTATATTATGTAAATGGGTTTGTGATACGCTCTGCTGGATAATAACTTCCAGATGTCTCCGTAGCCAGAGGCTGACGGATATCAAAGGCAGGTTGGCTGGGAGGAGAGACAAGCCAGCTGGCGAGACTGGCTACTGCTAAGTGTAGCGGAAGGTGAAAGCTGGTGTTTCTTCACACTCGCTGGTTTTATTTGTGGACTAGTGAAAAGTCAGCGGCTCGTAGCCTTCTTGTCACAAGCAGGGTAGGGCTGGAGGGGCTGCTGCCATCCCACGTGTCCTGTTCTGTCAGGGGATTATTTTTTGACCTCTTTCACAAGCAGAGGTTGGGTTTAGTCTCAGTCTCCCAACACATGAAAGGCTGATGAGTGCAAGACCAACACTGACAGGAGCTTACAGACTCACTAGATGGCTTTTCCAACTTATCCTTTATTCTCAGTGCCAAGTGCAGACAAGGAATGTCCCTGAGCTCTCAGCATCGTGGTGTAAGTGGAGTTGGTTGAAGCACCCTACAGTTTGGAGTAAGGTGTCCTAAATCTGGTTTTGAAGTCTGACAGTCCCTTTGGGGTTTAGCTCCATGCCCTCTTCCGAATGCAGCAGGTTGTGTTCCCCATCCTTAAAGGCAATTCTAGACTGAAAAGGGACTGGAAATGACTCCTGGCAGAGGCCATTGAAGCTGCTGACATGGACTCCGAGGCAGCCCTACACCTTCTGTGAAGCAGCCTGGGAGAAGAAAGTTCTTCTCACAATCCTTAGAGGTGAGGCTGCACCTCCTCCAACCTCACAGTGCTTTCTGCGAGCTTGATCTGCCATCTCAGTGAAAGGTTTCTGATTGACTTCAGTATGTTTTTAATTGATTTCAGCTAATAGCCAAAAAAAACCCAAACCAAAAAAGTGACAAGGGGAATTGCAGGGCAGATTCTGCCACAGTGTGCTGCAGTGAATCCTCAGCTCTTCAGCATGACTGCCTTATCAAACGCAGGGAGGAGGGTCTCTGAGAGGCTCTTCCCCGGCCCTACAACTGCTCATAACAAATATTAGAGTGGCACGTTCCAAAGAAGCATTTTTCAGCAGAAGATGCAATGGCTGCGTTATGATTTGCCAGCACTGGTGTTGTCCATGTGTGTCACAGTTATGGGCCAGAAGCCCACTGGAAGAGACATGGGATAACTCAGAGCCAAGTGTCAATCCCAGGCTTGCAGAATTTGGGCTTTAAATAATGCAGCCAGCACAGGACTGCTCAGCTTCATCAGCAAGCTCTGAAAGATTCGTCCCCAATACAAATACTAAGGCATTAGATCCTACTGAATCCAAACTCTCCTAACAAGTTTACATCCCAGCATGGGCTCTTCTCCCGTTGTTTTTCTTCATCCCACACTTTGTAATTACTTTTTCCCCTTGATCTTGAAGGTTTTCATCTGTTTTGGCTCAGCTGTATTTCTCTAGCTTATCAGTGACCTAAAGTGATAGACAGGCATAATTACTGAATTATCTGACTATTTTATATCCTCCTTTCATTATCTTTGTACTACCAAAGACTGTTCTCACATGTTCTGTGTTTGGAGTTTGATCCTGTTGTAACAAGTGATAAATGTCACCATGTAATTTTTGGAATGGAGAGTGGATTTCACTTTCCACCGGGCACGTGTTTCATGCATTTGTGCTGCACACCATCACCCTTGTGCCGTACGTAAGAGAGTCACAAAAAGAGTGAGAGGGAAACCACCCTAAAGCAGCAGCACTAGAGGTGCTTGACTTGATTTTGTGAAGGACTATGGACAGTTTGTGTTCTGGTGGCACTACAAAAGATAGAGGAATATTTTATCTTTCGAAAAGGTTTCTGGGATTCCGGAAAGCATATGGCCAGTGAGGCCACGAGAGAAGGAGCAGTTGTAGTCTCAGTAAAAACTGTTATTCAGCAAAACCAGAATTGGAAGCTGTATTTTAGAATTAATTGAATTTGGTGTCACATTCTGCTTTTGAGCTGAACTTTAGATTCTTGCAAACTCGAAAACACAGGAGAGTTTTCTGGGGCTCACAGTTAGACGATGCTGTTATTCCAGATACGTTCTTGGATGTTTCAGTCAGAGATCTGAATAGTTCTGGCATTTATACTCACCAGACTTTGTTACTGCATTTGTCTCACAGCTTTTAAACAGCAGAAAACATGTACAACATATTTAAACAACACCAGAGAAATTAAGGTCATGAGAATGCATTGTCAACAAATGAGATAAAAAAGAACTGTTGTTTAAAAAAAGAAAAAAAAATGGTGTTGCAAGATGCTTTTGAAATTCTGCATATCAAATTCAGAGTCATGTTGATGATTTATTCTAATATAGGAAAACATCATCAAGAGTGACAAGCAAGCTAGTCACTGTCTAGTCACCTGCCAGCAAGTATTTCATACAGACTAAAAAGGCTGGTATTGCCTTGCTGAGCTGACACTAATTATTTCAGTATACACGGAGCTCTGGGATTCGTGTTAATTCTCAAGTCTGTCTTTAGTTCAGACTCATTCCACTGTGTAAACTCTGCAGAGCACAAATTATTTGACCATCCTTTCATAATCTGTCCCCATGCTCACTTGCCAATTATATAAACTGATCCAAATACCTGCTCTCAAAGGATTCCCATTTGGGAATCACAAGCCAATTAAAAAAAAAATAGGGGATATCCACTTTTCTGTGGCTCATGTCTCATAGTCCTATTTCATGTTGTCATGCATTTCTGGGTGTCTTCTTTAGATAACATTGTTTTCATCAGTGTTCAGAAAAGATACCTTTCTGGCAATAAAACCTTTTTTAAATGAAGCCTCTATTGGATATAGCATATTGCATCCCATAGGAAGGAGGAGGTCAGCAGTGCCTACCCACATCCTGACTATCCCAAGAAAGTCTCCCACTGCTGCACCATGATTCTGTTTCTTTGCTCATTACACACTTCAGTGAGCATTTTAAGAGCAACATCTAAATATTGAACATGGTGCTGTGATCTCGTGGAAGGTGTGTAAACAGCACTTAGGTGAACACAACTCACATCATGAGTGTGAGACAGGACCTGAGGAATATGCCTCTGTGTGTGACTGAGAAGACCGTATTTGTCTGTTCTGTGAAAATTCAGCTCTGGAACAGGCTTGTTTTTAAGGTTTGCAGTAAAAATAGCTGCAGTTTGGCACAAATGCTTCCAATGCTTGTCGCCAGCGGATGTCTGCCCTCCACAGGTAACAGAGATCAGAGCCATGATCAAGCAGTGAAAATGGGCTCCTTGCTGCTATGCCCAGCTCTCAGCATCTCCAGCCTTTGTGGAGACGGTCCACACAGCTCTGGAGCCACGTCTCAGTGTAACTTTCATACACTGTTCAGTGTACATATACTGTGTAGTCTTGAGGTGACTGCCTGTTTCTTTATCTCCCAATCAGGAATTGAAATGTGCTAATAGATGGACTTACATCAAACTAGAAGCCCCGAAGCAATGATTCCCACTGAAATCAGTTCCTACAGATAACTGCTTGTAGGGTGTTTGGGTTTTTATGTTTGGAGTAAAACAAATAGTGAATGTGGCTTAAAATGGCAGGAGCCTCAGAAAATGCTTTCATAGCTTTTCCTGCAGTGTTCTTGTGTATTGGGGCGTTGGTTTTGGGGTGAGAGGGTTTTTTTTGAGAAAAAGAGCTGAAAATCATAAAATTCAGAGAACAGTATTCCCACTGGATCTTACCTCAAATGAAGAGGATGTCTCTTGCAGTCTTTGTGATTTATGAAAGTTTAAACATTTTCTGGTGGGAGTGCAGGTCACCATATGGTAACAAAAGCCCTTGCTAGTTATCTTTTCTGCAGACTTTCAGAAGTAATTGCTGGAATCCTAGAAGACCACAGAGTATTTAAGTATTGGGTCTGCATAACCTCTGAAGAGTATTCCCAACTCTACATTTCATTGATTCATCATTCTATAAGGCATAAATTTTCTAATAGTGAGCCAGTCGCTCTAAGTCAAAACCATGGTCCCACCATTTCCATTTTTATCCACAGCACTGTAACATTTCCAACACCTAAGTATACTATGCAGAGAATCCATAGTTTAAAAAAAATGCCACAAAGAAGGACTCAAAGTCACGCCAAATAATGAAAATTTACTGTGCCTGAGATGCACTACACTTCCCAGGCGGTGTGGGGGTGTGTATTTTGGAATTTGTGTTCAAAACCCAGCTCTCATAAAAAGATCATTTGTTATGAAGCACTAAGAATTTGAACTAATGCACCTTTGCAGCCGTGGGGCTGACTCTCCCTCTGGCTGGGATTGGGTTGGTGTGGCAGAATACTTTTGCCGAACCACAGACTGCAGGTTCTTCTAGCCCTGCTCGTGCTCAGTACCAGACTAGAAAGCTGGACCCATGACATGAGCTGTAAAGGAATCCTCTCCCATTTTTTGTATTCTGGTAAATTGTACTTATAGGAAATTTGCAGCAACTTCTTTACTCCAGTGTTCTGCTGCATGCCCTTCCAGAAGACAATACATTTTGGGAGGCGTCTTGACTTGGGAGTGGCAGCTCCATATATTTGTGAATGGTTTAGTTAATGAGGTGGTGTTCGGCCATAGCTTGGACTTAATGATCTCCAAGGTCTTTTCCAACCTAGCTGATTCTGTACTTCTATGGTTTTGTGAAAACGAAGTGGCAGCAGAGCTGCCCATAAAGCACGTTGTGTCTTTGTTCCACATGATCATTCACATCACTGTTGGGACAGGTCCTAAGAAGCAAGGAAGAAGCTAACTGGCCTTGCTTTCTTGTTTCCAAAACAGCCCAAAGGAAGGAAGGCACTGCCTGGAGAGCTGGTGCAGCAGCAGAGTGACACCCTGCTGCCATGGCGGCAGCACCAGAGCGCCAACGGGCTGCGGCGGCAGAAGCGGGACTGGGTCATCCCACCCATCAACGTGCCGGAAAACTCCAGAGGGCCCTTCCCGCAGCAGCTGGTTCGGGTGAGTTAAAATAAGAAATACTGATAATAGTGCTAATAACAATGGTGATCTTGTAGCAGATCTGGTGAAGCCCGGCTCAAAGCACAAGCTCTCTGCTCTCCCTCCCTCCTGCAGGAATAGTTGCCTTTTCCATGCTGCTCCAAAGCGCCTTGCCCCAGTTTCCCTCCCCAGCTGACGGCAGCCTAATCGCCTCCTTCCAGCCAGTCCCTCCCGAGACACTGGCGCTGCTGCCAGGATGGCACTTTGCCCACGCTCTCATCCAAAAAACGGCTGCAGGTGTAAAAGCTGGGCTCGATGGCACCCAGCGACGAGGGTGCTGCATCCTTCCCTGCCCTTCCCTCCCTCCCGCGCCAATCCCGGTACAGATGTGTGGCGGCCCGGGGGAGGTTGGCTGCCTGCCGCCGCTGCAGATGGATCCCCCAACCTCCCTGTGTTGCTACTTTCTTTCTTCACGAGGATAATCTCTGAGATCAAGTTTACCCATGTGGTTTTTCGTGATGATTATGGGACGACAGGAAAAGAAAAGGAAGGGAAAAGGAGTGTTTTACAGAGACATTTGGTTGATTTATTGTTGCTGTTGATAAGTGTTAGTGAAATACAAATACGTGTTGCTATTCCTCTTGTGGGTGCTGGTTTCAGTTTTTTGGAGCAGTCGAATGATTAGCTGTAAAAAAAAAAAAAAAAGGGCAAAAAAAAACCCTCCTTGGCAGACATTTGCTGCTCTTCCCTCGGAAGAAAATGGCAACAATTATAAAATTTCAGAAGTTATTTCGAGTAGCAGTGCTGTGTCCTTGGCATCCCTTCTCAGGAAGTTCATTTAGCCCTCTTGAAGCAGTGCCTGGATTCTCATGAGTTGCATCGTTACCTGTTTCACATTGATACTCTTGTGCACAGCCTGTGTCTGGGAGGAAGGAAGGGGCATGGTTCCCAGTTCACTGAGGATTGGATAAGCTTGGATTGTTGGTGTCATTTCTCTGTGCAATTAGGGAAGTACAATAAGGACTAAAACAGTACGAGGTGTCAAATGTTTTTATGTCTGCCCTGGAAAAACAGGGAGGGAAGCCAAGGAGTCTTTATGTGGTCAGCAGTGCTGGGTATGGAGTGACTCATTAATGTGTTGTCCTACTAAGCTGAAGAAATGTCTGAAGAGGAGAATAACCTGATGTGTCAAAAACGCCTTTCTAAATTAATAATTTAGATTAAATCTTGAATTCTTGTGAAAAATAGCAGTAGTACTTGCAAAATGAACTTGTGCTCTCTTCTATTCCCTACTGATTTTTTTTGATTTTTGACTAGACAGCGAGAGGACAACTTGGCACCAGCTTACCATGGCAAATTTGTTGATTTATAAGGACTGAAATCTCTGTGGCACTTTTTACCCTACAGTCTGGAGATGAAACAGAAGGACTCAACTATGCAAAATTCTTATATTAATGGAAATGACAAATAATAAATTTTATATAGGTACGGAAGAATTTATATTCATCACTTTAGACTACCAGTAACCTTGGAAAGATAACCTGGCTTCTGGAAATGCAGAACTCCCAGATTTTCAGCAATATATTCCATTGCAGTTTTTGAATACAGATGCTAGAGGAAACACTGAAAATGGAGTAAAAATGGGGTGGGAAATAAAAAAAAAAACAAACTGGCTTACAAAGGGCTGTTTTCCTCTTCACCTGACATACAGAAAGCATCGTAATGACAGGGAAGATCATACAAAGAGTGCAGCTTGATTAAGCGTGAGACTCCTGATGTTTCAGGCTTGGGTTGGGTTTTCTGCTCCTCTGCAGCGTCTGGCCCTTTTCCTGGTGCCCGAATGTGAAGCTTGGGTGATTCCTATCAGGAGTTACAGCTCCCTCCATCAGATCTTGCTCTTTAATTATCCAGAATAGGACAAATCAACATCTTCAAAGACCAGCACTATCTGATTATTTCCATCCACATAATCTTCAGGTTGCCCTGGAGCATTCTGCTGTCTCCTAGATCTAGGTAACAGTTTTGATCTGATTTCCCATGCTTTTGCTCACTGGGCACTGAATATTTTTGTGTCCATCTGCTCACAAACTGGAACCAGAAGTGCATATGTGAAGTTGCAGCTCAGATCCCATTTGTACAGAAGCAGGTCTGTCACAGTTTTCTCTGCAATTTTATATAAAACCTTCAAACCTACCACTGGTTCTTGGACACTGAACTCTCTTTGGTTCAGAAAGCCCTGCCTGATCTTGCGTTTTGTAGGTATAACTAATGGAAACCAGTCCCTCCATAGTGCTGTCTTTGGTTTTGGCTTCCTCCAAGGAGAGGAAGGGATGTCATGAAAAATTTCAAAATTAAAAAACCAAAAAACCCTACCAGAAGTACATTTTCATAGAACCACTTGCTGTTTGCGTTTTTATAGGTCAGACTAATTTGAAATGCATAGGCAAATCTTTTGGGTTCCCTCCTACTCCTGCTTCCTATTGTGAAGGTAAAAATTCCATTTTATGGAAGTTGATTAGTTACTTGTCAGTATTTTTAGCAAGGCTGTGCCTGAATGAAGTTTAAATCATAGCAAAGGTGAATGCAGCTTGATGGGAGCCACATACCTCGAAAGGCAGCCCTATCTGGTTCAGCTGGGATCAACTATAATTCTCTGCTCATTAAACCATTTCATTCTGATAAAATACGTTAAATGAAAAAGTTTTTAGAGAAAAAAAAGAAAAAAGAAACATTATCCCTGCCAGAAAAACCCTTCTGTTAATTACAGGGTTTTTTCTTTCAGAGGAACATCCGTGTCTGTTCATATACATCAGCCACACTAACTAGGAAATGTGTTTCAGAAAAATAATAGCTGAAAAAATATAATAATAGGAATTTCTAATTAGTTTTGGCTGCTGAAAAGATTTACTTACTCTTCGAAGAGTTTAAATAAGCATCTGACATTTATAAGCTAGAAATAATTTGTTAGTATAGAAAAATGTTTTGTAAATTCTGCTTTTGTCTTTGAGCTGAGAAAACAGTTATCAAAATTTATTGATATATGCTTATTTATTTTGGAAACATTTATGAAAATCTTGGGTTTAATTTCCTTCTGCTTCACTTCCACCTTTGTACTAGGAATAATATTGTACATGCTGTGGAATATTTCACTGTAGTGAGGCTAATTTCATTACTAATTGTCAGGTACTCTCATTATTATAACTGAAGTCCATAAAAATGCCTATTAAAAATACAAAAACAATATGAAATCCCCCTCCTTCTCCAAGCAAATGACTCATGCAGGCACACTGATCAGCTAAGATAGTATATTAAATAGTTGCACCCTTGCTGAGCACTGTCTATTTTCTCACTGACTCATCCTTTTTAGCTACACGCGTAGCTAATTCTTAATTATCTATTATCTAATTATCTATTAGCTTATCTTGTATTTCATCCTCTTTTGAACTTCAAAAAGAATCTCAGTTTTGGATCCACAAGCCAGTCTCCAGCTGCTTCTAATGGGAAACTTGACTCAGTTTTCAAGGCAAGTCTTGGTCCATCTCAATGGGCTGCATGAAAATAATTCATTTAAAAAACCAAGTCTTGTGCAGAACTGGCCTTTGGTCATCTTTGACATGCTTAGATAATGGGCTCCTCTATCAACCACTGCAGTTTTGTTCTCCTTTGTGAGGGCACCAAACTTTCAGTTCATCTCCAGGACCTTTCCAGAGCTCTTAGAGCCTCCCATCTTGCACTTCATAGACCCTAATTTTTCCAGCTTGCCTTAATTAAACATGGAACTGAAAAATGTATTATTTTCCTGTTAGATCTGTTATAATAAACAACTTGTTCTCATTACACCAGCATGAAAATCCCGTGAGGATGACCAAGACAGGATCTTGGTGCTCTCACAAACTGCCTTGATTGCATGCTACAGGCACAGCATGGGCTCCCGTATCCGAGGGCTGGTGATCTCAGCCACAAGAATACTAGAAATAACCTGATGTGTGTAACGGGGAATAAGAGGGAAGGATGAATTTTATGTAAATTTAATCAGAAAGTCATGAAGTGGCTTGGAAAGTTGGCAGAATGTAATGTACCTGAAGACTCTTGTGTTGCTGCTCAGCGGAGGTGTCGTCGTCGGGTCGGGTTTCCAGCGGCACGGGGCATGTTTAGGGAGCAGAGATCTCCTCTTGATGCACTGCAAAACCCTGTGCTGGACTCATGGGTGGGTTTAGCACATCTTAAGCTATCCATTGACATTGAATATTTAATACGAAAAAAAGTTGATAGCACACTCTCCAGCTGTCTGTGAGCCACAGCCCACCCTGGTGCAGGAAATGGGTGAGACATCTCTCCCAAAGTCTGAAATCCTGGTGCTGGAGACACAGAAGGCACACTGAGCTGTGAAATCCCTGCCAGCTTGGACCACCAGCCCTCAATGCTGCCATCTCCTTTGCTCCTCGTGGCTGTTTCAGCGTGTGCCTTTGCACTGTTTTAAATAGTTTTATTGTAGGAAATCCCTCTTGCCTCCTCTATCACAGCGTTGCTCACTGCTGTGAAATTGGCAGTGCAGAATCCATTAGCTCCCAGCTGCAAGACAGATGGCATCTGTCTGTGGTGAGAGAAGGTTTGTTGAGAAAAGGCCTTGCAAATGCTTCCCAAAGGACATCAGACCTTACTTTTCCTGAGAGAGACGCAGACAGCCTTGATTACAAATAGACCTAGATCTTCCTTGTTCTCCACAGGAACAGGTGTTTCTTTTGCCTTACCAACCACACACACACTCAAAGAAAAAAATGGCTAGTTCTGGCTCTCAGTGCTCCTCACCTTTGTGATGCCCTGTGAGCATCATCAGCTGAAATTCAGGAATGAGGGGATTTGGTCTTTACTGTGAGAGTCAGATCAAGATAAGAAGGAGCAAGCCCAGAGGGTGGAGAGGAAACGGGGCGTTGTGCAGGTTGTGGTGCTCTAGAAAGGTACAGCCTTTCTTTGAAAGCTGGTTCAAGGATTTAGATTGCCGCAGCCCTTGGCTCTTGACTGCAGTTTCACACCACAAACCAACCTGACACCAAAGAGAGAAAGATGAGCAGGAAAATGGTTCATTAAATGTTTGTGTTGCCACAGTCGTGGCTCTGGTATTGATCTCTCCTCTGTGTGTGTGTGTGTGAGTTACCAAACCAGGACTCGCACATGACTCACGGAATGAGTGGAGAAAGGGAAACACCACACAGCGCTGCTTTCTTGACATGTCCATTTGAAATTCCTTTAAAACCTGCAGTCTGAAGCAAGTTCCTAAACATATTCCACGCTATGTGTACTCCTCAAAGGGCATCCCTTTGTTTGCATTGTCCCTGATTATGTCTTTCTCAGTTTCCAGCATTCACAGAAAGAGAAGGGCAGATCCTGACGCAAATCACACATCTCTGCCAGAGCTGGTAGGGCTACCCCAGTGTGTGCCATTTGGGAATTTAGGTTGAAGGAAGCCGATGCCCAGTGCTTTATGGGCTTTCCATGCATGCGCACTTCCAGCCTTATGGATTGAAAAGTGCAGCTACAGCATAAATGCTCCATTTAAAATTCTCTTACAACAGCATTCAAGCCTATACTGTAATTATACATATTGTATTTCCTTGTATTCAGACCCATGGGGAATTTATATTGTCCTTGCTAAAGCCAGAGGGACTGAAGGAAAGCAGTCATTTAATGATTCAGCTGTCTTGGGCTCTATGATTTAATCAATCATATGAAAGAAATTTTTAGATTCTTTGTGTTTAGAGTTCTCTTGTCTGAGCAGAAAATGTTCCCTTTTTGAATTGCTTTAATAGCTGTATTTATGCAGCTGAAAGTTCCTTAAGAAATGAAAGTAAAATCAAATTGCTGAGAATGCCTAGATAATTTATCGGAGAATATTCAATTAGAATATATTAATATTTTAGATTTCCATCATTAATTTAATATTCAGAGATTTAATTTAGTCGTTGAATTGCTGTAGTGCCATGCGTGGGTAGATTGTTAGGCTGAGTGCTTAAAACACCTGCCACAAATGGGTGAATCTCACTTTGATTCCCAAGAGCACAAACGCCTTTCTACTGACATAAGTCTAGCAGCAAAAACTCAGACACTAAATCTTGCCTGTGCTCTGCATTTTTCCATAATTGCAGAAAGGAATAATACAGTCTTCTAGCAGAAATAAATGCAAGAGCCTTATTTATTTATGCATTCAAATCCAGACTGAGGGGAATTTGGTGCTCTGTGGTTCTGAGTTTGTCAATGTATTACTGAAGAATTTCATTTTGCCAGACTGGCCTTGTCACTTACTCAAGGAGAACCGTCGTAAGTGAGGTTGGGATTTAAAGGTGATTGACACTTTGCAGACAGATATCAAGGACTCCTATTGCCCAGTTCAGCTAAAAAAGCTGCCCTTGAGTTTTTGCCATTTTCCAGGATGCTTTGGGAATAGTAACGTGAGTGGAAAAATGCCCCACTAAATCATAAAATGCCATGTGATTGGGAGCGATAAATCTCCTTTGAATACAGCATCCCAGTTGCATGAAGGAAATGGAACCATTTTTGATTTCCCACACAACATAAAAACTGAGATTCTCTGAAGCCATTGGCAGCAGTGAGACTGCTCCCACTGATCAGGAAGTATCAACATGCCATTTCAGAAGTATCAAAAATCATTGATAATATTTCTGATTAACTTCAAGTCATTCATTTGGGGTACAGCACATCAGACTGGGAGGAGATTGGGATAACAGACCTGCGGTCTGACCTTGTGGTTGATGTTTCAAACTGTTTTGCAGTCACTCAGCATCCCTTGGGGCAGTGGGGTGGGATATACTAGCAGGGATTTGGGACCCTACTACCAATGACTGCTGGTTAAATACAAATTGTAAGTGAGAGACATGGAATGATAGAATTGTTTAGGTTGGGAAAGACCTTTAAGATCCTGAAGTCCAGCTGTGATCCATATAGCATTTGCTTAGGTATTTTTCTGTGCAGGATCTGACTTTTTCAGCCTGCTTGCATCACTGAGGATGGTCTTTCTCTCACAGATAGGAGGCCGAGGCAGGGAAGCGGAGTAGCTTTTTTTGAGACCACAGAGCTGTTTGCATGGCCATAGGCAGCCCTCTCCAGTTATCGGCACTGGGGCCTGTCCTTGGGTTGTTTGAAGAATCTCATAAAGGACTCGGGTTTTAATGGAGTAGTCGGAAATTTTTTGCTGATGGTTACATTCAGACTCATTATTCCATGTCTGAGTTCACTGCTACACCTGTGCATCGGGTCTGTCAATGTGCAGGTCTGTTTTCACAGCCGTGCAAAGGTGCTTCTCTGCTCTCTGCTGGCTCTCCACCAATTCCTCCAACACCACCACCACCACCCCCATCCAGCCCACACCTTTTAGCGCCAGCTTCACATCAGGAGCAAGAGATTCAGGAAGCACAGAAGGATAACTACCCCTCAAATTGTCATACCAGGCATACTGCAAAAGAGTTCATCAGTCACTCCAAAGAGTATTTAGCTATAATACCCCATTGCACATATTGCAACATATCATTACCTCCCATCCCCTCCAGAAAGTGAGATAACTGTAATAGCCACTCGGGCTGGCTGTCATTACGTGAACAGGCAAAGGCAGGAAGGCACAGTCAGAGCTAATGCACACAGCTCGTGAAAGCTATTGGAAATCTGTAAAGACAGTGTACACAAAAACAGTGGGTTAATTTGCTTAGAAAAGAGCTTTGGTTTTGCTCATGCCTTTTCCAAAGTAAAACACTAATAATGAAAGAAGCTGAGGCAGGAGCAGACAAAGAACTCGCAATCTGCTTCTTTGCTGCAGGAGTTCATTCTTTAACACTCATCACCCACATTAGGTGGCTGTGGGACTTGGCTTCCTTGATGAGTTGAAATGAAGTCCCGAAGACAGAGTGGTGCTGTGTGGGTGTGAGTTTGGATTTGCAGAATGATGGTGCAGATATAACCTTGACAGCTAGGCTGTTGCTGAAATTCACTGTAGCAGGCTGGGATGAGATAGGGAAAAAAAAAATCTACACTTTTTATTTCCTTACTATTGCATATGTTCTTGATAGTCTGCACCAATGAAGAATTAAATACAGCACCCTGGAATTTCAAATGTGAGCTTTTAAGATTTTAGAGAATTCACTCTTGGGCTAATTTTAAGCTCTCACTGCTGTGGTTAATTGTTTTATTTATAACAGCTGAGATTTTCAGTGATTAAAGGTGTCACCATCCAAATCCTTTCTCAGCTGTCTGTAATGCAGGCTGATGAAAGATGTAAGCCATGGCTGCATGATGGGGCAGCTAAGAGTGGATATGCAGTAGTTTACCAGTTTCATTAAAGGCCCCATTTCTTTGCAGTTTGTCCTTTCCCACAATTCTTACCATATTTTTAATAATTATCATATTTATAATAACATTCACATTTGTTGCTAATTTCCTTAATTTAAAGGACATTTTCCTCCTATCTGAACAGTTAGACAACTTAAAAAGCAAACAAACAAAACCTTGGATTATATTAAGGGAAACATTTTGCCCAAGGCAATTTGGATATCTGCAGATGGTGGTACTGAACATTTTGGCCCTTGTTCAGCAGAGATTTTAAGTATGTGCCTAAATTTGAGCCTTGGCTCTTCAGAATTTAGTTGGTGACTGGAAACTAAGGACATGAAGAATGCCTTGCTGGATTAATGTGTCCAGCAGTGTGAAGTACTAACCTCTTTGGCCATGTTTATAGTTTTTATTAGATTCCCAATTTTAATTACACATCTCTGAGTGTACTGGTAGTGTACAGAGAGCACACTTTCAGATGTGCACACACATCAGCCTTTGCATATGCCTTTTTATTCCTAGTAGACACCAGAACCTGCCCTGAAAAGCCACCCAGTAGACCTTGGTTGCATATTTTTGGCACTGGGTAAAGAGAGCTGAATTCTTTCCCCTCCATGAACCAACTCGTGCATCCCCTGAGAGCCCCTGCAGCTGCTGGGCAGGTGAGCTCACCTGGGAGAAGGGACAGGGCCTGGCCACAGCTGAGGGAGGTTTTGTCTTCCTCTCCATGGACAAATGAGGTGGGTTTGGCTGCAGCTGACCCTGACTGTGGGTGCGTGGGGAAAAGGCTCGAGGGAGAGCAGGAGCTGTTAATGCTTGATGAAGGATACGTGCTGGTGAAGGACCTGAAGGTGAGTGACTCTTGGAGTATGGTACAGGGCTCGGCTAGAGGTGGCTGGAGGGGACAGCCAAGGACTTGGCCAAAGCTCAGGTGTCCTGTTGGAAGAGCACAAGCCAGCAAAAGAGTGAAGAGGGGGTTTGGTGTTGCTTGTGGTGGTGTTTCATGTTGCTGGAGGGTTCACCCACCCTGCCATGACTGTTGTGGGGTTGTGCCTCATCCCTGCTCTGCTCCTGGGCATCAGGAGGCAAAGTGGGGAGGTGGCAGCAGCGTGATGATGGCTCAGCACAGGCTGTTATTCCAGCAGGATCATGTCTTAGAAAAGTTTCACCTAATGTTCCTCTGCCTCAGGTCTGTGCACAGTTTCTGAGATGTGTGTGTGTAGATATATAGATACGTAAATACAGCCAAAAAACAAGTCACGGCACGTACGCACCCTTCTCATAGCAAACCAGCCGGCCATGCCCTCACCTTGCAAAGTTTTACCTGAGTAATTCCCCTTTGGGAATCAGGTTTTGGAAGCCAGGACTTATCCTCTGCGACTCAAGTTGTAAACTCCTAAACCTAAAACTTTCTCATGGAAATATTATCAAACGCCTAAATGCCATAGTGCTGGTGGCATTGCTGGGACAGTCGCCTTCCTGACTCCTCCTTCCACTTGTGATCTCTGCTCTTTTTAATCAAAACCTCATGACCTGAGGAGAGTTTTGCATCTGTGCTTGTGTTTGTAGCCCTTTTGGGCTGCTTTGCGGTTGACTTACTTGTTTGATTTGTGCTTCGAGTCTTTGTGAGCTGTAACATTTATTTAGGCAAAGAAGCTCATTTTCGTGTTGTTAAAAAGGGGACAGTTTAAAGAAGAAGAAAACCTATGTGGGCTTGTTGTTTCTGTCTAAAAAATGAAAGCCATGCATTGTGTCGTGAAAAGATTGGACATGGAGCCCGTGGTTTGAACCTCAAGGGGAACTCGAAGTCCACATGCCCCTGTGCTAGTTAAACTCCTCTGTGGAAAAGGCAGAGCTGCCGTGCCCCTATTACTGCAGGACTATGAAAAATTCAGTGGGAATGGCCAATTTTCCATATTTCCAAGTCACTGAAAAAAGGCGCAGCAGCTAAAAGGCAGAGTTTCTGACCACACTGGGAGTTATTTGGAGTTATTTCTGAAGTAACATCACTGGAAGGGAGCATGTTAGTAGAGAGAGGAAAGGAAACTAAGATTAAGAATCTGCACTTAAAAGTGTTGCTAGTTAATCCAAGCCCTCGGAAGGGATTTGTGTGAGTTGGAAAACAAAAATAAATGTTTGGCCAGCTTACATTTTCAGTGGTGAGTTTTGCAGTGAAGTGATGACACAATTTGCTTACCAGTAAATGGCATTCAACTGCCTCTAACAAAAAGAAATTACAGTAGAAGAATCAGACATTATCAGAGCATAAATCTTTTATGGAAGATTATAGCAGTTATTTATTATTTGAAAGCAAGGAATTGAGAAGCAAGGTGGCAGTTTTCTTTCAGCCATGGGAAATGCACCCTGTAATGTCTCCATGGAAAAAAGGAAAATGCTGCACCAAAGTGTTCCCATTCAGCTCAATGGCAAAAGCACTGTTTGTTAGCATCTGTTTGTGCAGGGAAACTCCTGTTAAGAGAGGAATTTAAATATCGGAGGAAGCATTTCGAACAACTGTCTGGGTTTACCGAATATTTTTCAGACAGTGTTATGTTTATGGCGCAGGTTTTTGCATGCTAAAGGAAAAGGCAATGCAGAATTTATGAAACAGCTGCTGTGTCTTTTGAGCACCTAAGGGACCGAATGACACAACATATATGTATTTCTGAAGTCATTGGAAAAAAACAACCCAACAACTTTCCGTACTGCCTTTTGAACCATAGCCCATGGTATCTGCAAGCATTAAAACATTTTCTTTTAATTTTTTAATTAGACATGAATACAAAATTTAACATTCAGGTATAACATGCTATTAGGAAATCAACTCTTTTTCTCCTCATTCTGTATCCATTCGGTTGTTAAATGTCCCCCTCCCTTCCTTTTTTTTAACCTCTTGTTCTTAATGAGACTTCCTCCTTCTCCCCATGAATCTTTATGTAGGCAACCTTAGCTCTTGATTAATCAGTAATTAGGGAAGGAGTCATACTGATTTCAAGTCTTTAGTATCATACTCTCCAGCTGAAATTCAAAACTAAAATCTGAAGGAAAGCCATAGTGTCAATATTATGCTATGTCTAACCATATGATGCCAAAAATCACATCAGAGTCAGACCAGGCATATCTATTTATATAGGCACAAATCTGTCCTGCTTGGTATCGAGTGTAACACAATCATAATTCTCTCCCACGGCTGCTTTCTCACACATTCCCTGCTATTGCCTGCCTTTGTCACCATCAGCATTCAATATTTCGCCTTAAAGTTTACTACACCCTCTGTCATCTCATCTGACACATACTGTTTCACTTCACTCCGTGTTTGCTGAGCAGTTAGGGCTCAATTCAAAGTTTAATGAGCCCTCATTAACCTCTATGAGCTTTGGATCAAACCCTTGTAGTCTAATATGGAAATAATGCCGGGGTATTATGGAGTTAAAAGCTGCCATACAGTGGTCTGAGGATAAAGTCACCGCGGGCGGGCGGCTTAATGGGGTTTTAATTGGGTAGAGGGTATTCATAAGTACTGAGCACTGAGTGTGGATGTTGTTGAAAGAAGGGAGTAAATGCTGAATGGTATGATCCTAAACTAAGGAAAACTCGAGGTTGCCTTTGCATCTGTGCTGGGAGTCTGCATCAGGCATTTGGGGAGTTAATGCTGACGGGGGAGATTTTTCTGGCCCAGGTTGATGGGTGCTGTCACTCACAGGTCATCTTCTCTCTCATCATCCTGCCCTGAAGTCCTGCCTGCCTTGGCTCCATCGAAATCGTTCTTCCAGAAACTAAGTATTAGCAAAAAGGTAGTGTCGTTGGAAAGGAGATGCTAATTCCACACCACAGCTTTTTCATTTCCTTTTTTTTTTTTTCCTTCTCTGGGATAAGGCACTTTCAGCATTTAATCAAGCCAAAATGTTGGTGCCAGTCAGCCCCCCAGCAAGGCCTGCTCTCTATTCCTATGGACTGCTTGGAATATTCCCTTGAGGCTCTGCTGATAGAAGACCTCCACCAAGCCACATCAAAGCAGCCCATATTCAGTATCTTAGTCTGTTTCCTTCTTGTACCCAAAATACTGTTAATTCTTGGAGAAGCTCCATTTCTTCCTCCAGCAGTGTGCAGAGGATGATCAGGCACAGCAAAGAATTCATCCTTGTTAACAGAGATTCCCTCAAGGTCTGAAGGATAGCTGGGTGCCTTCGCAGATCCGGCTACACACCCAGGGACACTGGGCTGCTGCTGCCCCTTCTGAGCTGATACTGCCTGTGTAGTGTGGAGGGTCTGGGAACTGTGACATCATCTTTTCACCAGAGAAGTGGGACTGATTTCTTTCATTTATTTATCTTGGATATTCTCTGTGCTTCTTGCCTTTTTTTGAAGAGCTGTTCCTTTCCTTCTGTGAAGCCACAGATGCAACACATCCTGTCTTCCTCCATGCAGCCAAGTGCTTTTTCCTTTGGGCTGGTGACAAGTCACTTTCTCCTCCATATAGCTAAGAAGAAAAAGAACAATCACATATGTAACCATTACAGAAAATGTTTTTCTGGAAACTCCCAATCCATGATAGCTCCAGAAGACATATCCCCATTCTGTCTTATTCTTAAGCAAAAGGCTGTGTACTATCTGTCTCTGTACTGCCTGTGCCAGCCTGCAGTTCCTGCCTATCCTAATCCCATATGGGAACGAGGCTTGAACATATATGCTGGGACGGGCTAGGAAATTCTCCTTGATTTAGTGCTCTCCTTTTTTTTCTTCAGTTGATTAAGCAGCTGCTAAAATAAGCCTTCCATTGGAGGAGTTCCATAATGCCCTCCCCTCCAGGGCAATGCTGCAGCCTATATACCTCCCTTCTTTGTGTCTTCACATTTCCAGTTCTTGTCTCCTGTTCCACCTTTCTGGGTCTTGCTTTCACATTTTCTTTTTTGCTGTAGTGCGTTCCCAGGGAGATCTTTCCATGTGTTTCCTTTATCTCAGGTGGTCCCTGCGCTGCTGCTCAGCCATTCGGGATCAGGAGTCAGTCACAATCCCTGAAAACTGAGGTTGGCTGAAGTCTTGTCTGTCTCTAGCTCTTGTACCTTCAGTTTCAAACCTTTTTTCTCAGTTAGAAATATTTTTTAAAAAAATAAAAAAACCACAAACACCTAGACTTGTGGTGTCTCCAGAAATTGAGAATGTAAATACAGAGCAATCTGTGGTGAAACCTGGAGCATTCCCACTGTTGTCTCTCCATCGATTTGTGTACCAGTTAAATGTCACCACTCCAGTTTTCTTGCAAGGCTGCTGTGTTCTCCTACAGGACAGTGTGGGTGGAAGTGTGGACATTTCACAACCAAGGGTGTTGCTTTAAGGGCTGAATCAAAGTGTGGGAGATTTCATTAATCTTTTCCATTCAGTCTTTCTGATTGAGCTTTTTTATTTATAATTATATGTCTGTCTGATTGAGAAGGCTATTTATCCATTCAATTTGATGATGAATGATCAAGAAGAAAGGATGGACAGGATGCTTTTAAAGCCTTTCAGCCCCATAGTTGTAGCCACTTGTACTGATAGCTTGCAGTGGAAAATGGAATGTGAATCAGAGAAAACATGGGAAATAATAGGAGGAAAATTCAGAATCCATTTCTGATGAGTTATATTAAACCCAAAGATCTTCCACTTCATAGAGAAATTATTTAAGTTTTATGCAGCTTTTGAGATTATGACAAGCTGAACAACTTGTTCTGGCTTGGTGCTCAAGCGCCATATGGTACTACTTCAGCAATTTGATGTGATATTATGAATAAGAGCGCATGAGTAGTGAAATGTTTGGGGTTTTTATATCATATTGGCCTTCTGCAATAGACATTAAAAATGAATTCTGTTTAGAGTAAGGGAAGGGAAAAAACCCCAGACCTGCAGGTTTCAATAGCATAATTGCAGCAAGCAACTGGAAAATGAATCTGTGGTGATTACAAAACCAGTTGCTGACAGGATCTCTTGTACAGGTGGGGATAACCCATGTTCTGCAGGCCCTGTTCTCCTATTAGGTTTTCTCTGATGCAATGTTTGTATTATCTTTAAGGAAAAGTCTTTATATGCTGTTTTCTGTGTTCAGGGTTAGTGGTTTGAAAATAATAATTGTTATAAAAGTGGAAATTTTGTGTAAAAGTAAAATCTTAGGCAAAGTTTGTAATCTCAGACAAGTGTATGAATACAATAATCAGCAAAAGACAATGATAAAATCTCAATGTCCCTGTCTAAAGAAGGGCCATCACTCTTCCTCGTGTTACTTTTCTTCTAGTTATAGGAAGTTGCTTCCTTACATTTTGTTGCTTAAAACAGTTAATGGATAGCAGGATGTGACTCCCAGATTTTGGAGGATGAAGTAATGTGGAGATGGGAGGTCCGGTACAATTCTCAGGCAGTGGTCTCTCTTAGTGTGTCACTGTGTACTGAATTCTAAAGATAAAACAAATCCCACCCCTAAAAATGTATATGTATATTTATATCTGTGTGATAGATTTGAACTAATGGTGTGTGTAAATCATACATCTGGTGTGCCTAGAGAGGATGGGACTGGTCCACCAGCACAAATCTCATGGGAGGAATCTCTGGGAGGCAGAGGGTGGCACAGGCTCTGTCTGAGGATTTGCTGGAATAACTAGTGGGACTGAACACCTGCCTGGAAAATTTGGCTCAGTTTCTTGCTCTGAATTACAGCTACATTAGTAGAGTTTTAAGGGACAAATGCTGCATCGAACACAAACTGTTCACATGGAAAAATGTCTGATTTTTATAGTGATTTGGGGATTTGTCGTGTCTGGATATTTCCCTAAATTTGTTTTTCAAATGGCTTTTGGTTCAGAATGGAGCTTTAGTTTGTAATGTGGATACTGCCTCCATTCCACAGAGCTGACTGGTTCTCACTTGCTGTTTTACATTGTTTTTTTTACCCTGAGAATTTCTTTCTTCTTATTCTTAATATATTCCCAGTTGGAATTTAGTTTCTGAAAAAAAAAATTCTTCATCACTGCAGTGATTTCTAGCGGTTGTATCCTTTTATGCATCATTCTCACACAGTGTGAACATTTTAACCTTTTCTTAATTATTAGCATTTTCATTCCTGCTGTTCATTAATCTGTGCTGGGCAAGGACCATGATGTGTTGCCCAAGGATGCAGCCATGGAGCTGCTCAGCTTCTGCTCTGTGGAAACCTCAGCCTACAGAGATTTTCATGGAGCATCTACCATTTCGCTTTTGAAGTCTGAACTTAGGAGTGATTTATTTGTTTTATAATGGATAGGTTGGCTCGCTGTCCTGCTGAGTTATCTGCTTTAGTTAGATACGTGAAAATGTTGTATAAATCCAAGCTGCTGTTTAATGCACTCGGATAGTAAACGGTGCGTAGCGCATTCTTACCGCAAGTACACAAAACCAATTATTCCTGACACCTGGTAAAGTCTAAAACAAGAAACTGATAGAAATTAAGCAGTAAATTACCCAGCAAGGTTAAGGTCCAGCCTCTCTTCCTCTGGCTCCAGTTCTCACTTACAAATGGAATTGTGGCTGAATCTACAGCTCTAGCTACCTGGATTTTCTCGTCAGATATTTGGTATTACGTGCTCTGCTCTCAGACTTCAGTTCACAACTGAGTTGCGGGCACAAATGCTGCTGATGCCGGGGGAGCCTAAATGACTCTGCAAAAGTCAGAAAGGAAATCCAGGGTATATTTGAGAACTGAGCAGACTCTCCCAAATCCCCCAAGTAATCCCTCCACCTTAGGTATTTTGCATTTGCTTTGGGGTTGTTAAGATGTTGCTGGTGGTAACTTGGGCTGATAGATACTTCTACAAAATCTAGTTTTAAAAATAACATCCAGCCAAACTGAAACTTACTTAGAGTGTTCACATTCCATAACGTTATCAGTAGTATTACACTTCTCATAATCAACAAAGGTCCTAGTTTTCAAAAGGTGGCTGTATTTTGGCAAAATTAAGATTCTTAATATTTATGTAGGTTTTGTTCTTCATTAATTTTCTGCAGATAAAGAAAAGTCCCACTTTCTGAATAGCTTTTATTTAGAATACAGTTCAGTGGTGCTTCTGGAATATTGGTTTGTAATTCTCATATTCATTCAACCCTGGGTTTCCAAGCTATATGTAGTGAAAATATAACCACTTTCCTCCTGGTTAGAGTACAGTACTTAGTGTTTTTTAAGTCTAGTACTGGGCAAACTGTGCTGGGTTTTATGTTGATGATAAAGCTTTAATTGCGCTTCTGAAATCCTCATCATGTGTAAAACAGTACCACTAAACTAAATGGGAATAGCATCCCATAAAAACCAGGCAGCCTGGAGTATGATTAAGAGACAGTAATTTTTCCTTATTCGGACCAGCATGGTTTCAGTTTTCATGCTTTGCTTTCCAACACTTCACCACTGCTCAGACACATGTATTCCCTACCGCCGTCCAAAGATTTCCGTGCGGCCTCCTAAATTTGTCCTGCTCCCTCCTGCGTGGAAACAGCGAAAACTCTACAAGAATCCAAGCAGTCTTTAATTTCCCCAAGATTCCTCTGCAGCCAAGCCGTGTCTGAACAGCTTGTTGGCTTCGCGGCTCCGCTGTGTTTTGAGCGCGTTGCCGTGTGCGGATGGCAGGAGGTGACGAGAAGGTGGCACCATGTGTCCCTTTCAGAGAGTAACAGTTTGACCCTCAGCTCCTCGTTTCCATGCCTGGTGTGGGGAGCTCTTGTACATACGGAATATCGGCTGCATGGCAGCAAAACAAAACCGTCTTGAGAATTCTTAGTAAGTGGAAACTGGGAAGAGAAAAAATGTGAATATTGCAAAAAATCCACTTTCTTCAGCAGGTGCTGAAGCTGCACCTGCCAGCAAGTGTTAACAGGGCTTAGTTCACTTGATTGAGCATTACCCAGGGGAGATTTTGGGCCAAGTTTCCATCCTTGCCAACAGTTTCTTTCTCCACTGTAATTCATTAATTAGCAGCTATACCTGTTTACATAATGAAGTGTCGGAGAGCTTTTATCAGTGTGTTGCCATATGAAATGTCACAGTGTTCTCTTGATCAGATTAGAAATGTCTGACCAGAAAGTCCCCGGCATTTCAGGGCATTGCGTGTGACTCATGAAAGGGAGCAGTTAATGATGGTGCCAGTGAAAAAGTAGGTCCAGGCACATTTTCTACAGTGTAATTTCCCAATGCTCAAATATTTGAAAGTCAAAAAAAATTAATACTTGTGTGCACGCAATGCGTAAGTTTAAACTCGCGTTCTCAAATGAGATGTTTTAGTTCTGTTGCTCAGTCGTGCTTAGAATTAAAAAACTAGCCCAGACTCCGGCCCTGTTAGATCTCTAACCAGTTTATAATAAATGTGGAGATGCCAGGTTTGCCATCCCCAGATGTGGAGCACAGCATATGGTACCTATGTAGCAAAATCACAGCTTGCACCGGGGTTCTGGTAATAAGTTTGTATAGGTATGTAAGTATAGATTCTTGTAACACTGATTGGAGAAAGATGTAGGGCTACCATCATGGAGAATATTTAGGTGGGTTTTTTCTTCCTTTTTGTCAAGGGCCTGTCTGATGTGATGTGATTGGAGATTAATTTCAGAGAATATTAGTATTTAAAAGGATTTTCCCCTCATCTTTCCTTTAATCTCTTTTTGCTGAATGTATGCTTCATTTCATTCTGTTCTATGCTGAGATTTGTTGAAAGGGATGGAGAAGAGTTTGTATTTCCCTTTTTGGCAGCCTGAGCTCTATGTGGTTTGTGTGAATTCCTCTTTCAGGAGAGAACATTTAAAGGCAAGAACTCCTCTTTGTGCCTGTGGAAGGGTAAAATCAAGCTTCTCCTACAGCGCGTTTCAAAGCGTTTCACTAGGAAACAAGAGCATTTTGCATTCACGTATCCTAACCAGGATTCGTTTTGAAGAGGCTTGAAGGCAGTGACAAATAGAGGGATTTTATAATGTGTAACTCGGCTGAACTGCCAGGGTTCTGCAGAGGCATCCTTTGTGCAAAGCTAAAAATGTCATAGGCTGGAATGAAGTAATAGCATAATGTAAATTTCTGAGATTTTCCTTTAAATATATGCTTCAAGTATTCACAATAGAGCTGTGCTTTTAAATCAGTCAGACCTATCCCCTACAGATTAATTAGTAGTGCAATGCTTGATTTTGAAAAGGAGAAGATGATAAAGGTGGCTGCATTGAAAAACTTGTCCAACGTCTTGAAAATGTGTGGAGAGAATCAGCAGCAAGAACAGGCTGCAAGGGAGCAGAAGGATGGTCCAGAGACACACGAACCGGCTCTGGAGAACGTGGCATCACCCAGCTGGTTTAGCACAGGTTCTCTTTGGCACACAGCCTCTGCTCAGCCCCTCCATATCCACTTTGTGACTCTCAAATCAGTGGCTGCTTTGCTTTTCAGTCTGGGGATTGTAGCATCCCTAGGCCGTCACAGCAGAGCTGTAAGGGCGAGACACCAAATCCTCCCTATTCTCCAACCTCTGCCATCCTGAGAAAACAGGTCATGGTCTGATCCCAAAATATGTTAGTGTTGAACTTTACAGTTAGACTAGAAGGAAGAAACAATATCAAACCAAACAGCTCAGCTTTGTGAAGGGTTTAACATGCTCTTACAGTGACCTCATGTGGAACAGAGCAGACACCTTGGTGCCCTGCACTGGGTCAGTGACACTTTTCATAAAGCCCATGGCCCCTCACCTCCCGCATGGCTCTGCCAAAGACTCCAACACCTTTCCTTACTCTTCTCAGGGTAGATGTGAATTTCTTTCTAGCTGAATGAACTCTCACCTTTAGAAAAGGCATCTCAGATCAGTGTTTTGGAGCCACAGGCTGCTTAGCGTGTGCACGCCTGCGAGGCCAGAGCCGGCACTTGCCTTCCGCAGTTCAACTACCCAATCTTGTTCTTTGCATAATGGTTTTAATAAATGTTATATCAGTTTTAATATCATGAGTATTTCATTTACAAGGTGATGATGTGTTTGTAGAGCATGCAATGCATTTCATTTAGCAGTTACATGCACTGAGGGATGCATTGAATAAAATATTACTTTAAAATTAGATGATTTCTTTAATTCTATATACAGGTTCTCTGGGCTAATACATATTGCATCTAACTCAAGCAGTAATGTAGCTTCTGTAACCTAGTTCTTCATGTGTTGTAGTTCTTTCCATTGTGTTGTCCAGTGAATTTTATGAGTATTATTTGTAAATATGTTCATTTTATTTGGATAAGAAAGCAAGTCATTCCAATGCAGTAACTGATCACGCTGTGAAATTAGATTTTGAGAGCAGCCTGTAAAGGGAAATAGTCTGTTTGCTTTTTTAGGGAACTGTTGCCCCTGCGGGGTTGGCTTTGCCTTTGTGAGAGTGTCTGTAGTGCTAGAGCCATTCCTCGGGAGATGGTGCAGCAGCAGCTCCTCAAAAGCAATTCCCAGCCGTGCCTGGGAACATGTGGTCTGAGGAGAAACAGGAACCCCTTCATTCAGCAGAGCCACTGCCCCAAGAGTGAGGCGTGGAGACAGGGCAGGGGACACCTCAGATCACCCAAGACAGATGAGTTCTTCGAGCAGTGCTGGCCAGAGGCAGGGCAGGGGCAGGCACAGGTTCCCCTCTCCATACGAGGTGCTGAGGACACATCCTCCTGCTGCCAGAGGCTACAAGGGCTCTTCCAGAGGGGCTCCAGCCTTCCCACAGCGTGGCATACATCACTCCGGTAGGCTTGCATGTCGGATGCACTAAATGGTGTTAGATTGTCAGCCAGCTGAGGGCTTCCCTTTTACCTTCTACCTTCTGCCTTGTTTGAGAGTGTAGAAAGACAAATTAAGGCATTCAGCCTCCGTGCTACATGAGTCACTTGTCCTGAGTCACTTACGGAGGAAAAAAAACCCATCCTGGGCTTTTTTGGGCTGTGCTGCTGAAGGAGTCCACAAGACCTCTCAAGTACCTCCAGGCAGTTTCTAAGCCCTTGAAAGTTTCATTGCAATGTTGTTTGATACGTTATCCAACAGAATAAAATATTTCCAGTTAATGTTTTAAACATGTGCAGCTCAACCAGCTAGTGCAGAGAGGCCAGCAGTGAGCAGAGATGAGAGCCTGCATTTCAGCCTGCTCCGGCACCACGCTTACCAGTAAGGAACTATTGGAAATTGCAGTTCCCTTGTTTGCTGCTTTCATGGAGGGTGAGAAGAAGAAAGGGGAGGGAAGGAAAAGCTTTTTGGGAGCTGGAGCCGCCTGCCTCGTGCATATTTCTGTGTACAAAAGGGAAAGAGATGATTCAGCTGCTGTGCAATGAATATTTTGCTGGCATGAAGTCAAGATGATCAGAAGAGTGAATTCATCCTGCAGGTTCTGTTTTATCAGTTTCACGTCCAGAAAATGTCCTTCTCTCTGTAAAATCCTGATTATTGTGCAGAGAGATGAGACCCAAGCCCAGCATGGACCCTGGGAGGCAAACGACTGTGGGTTGGGGTAGGGCATTAGATCTGAAGGCAAGGTCCGAGTCCCTCTCCCGTCAGTGGCTGGGTCTGTGCTAGAGCCAGAACTGAAACTGGGATGGAGGTTCTCAGGGCTGTGGTCTGGCTGAGTGTCCAGCTAAGCCTCACAGATTTTCACGTTTTTGTTATAATTCATGTGGGGAGTCCAGCAGGACTCCACCAGCTGAAGCCATCCCCACTGTGTCCTGGAACTCCTTCTGTGCCCCACAAGGTGCCTAAAGGCTCATCTTGGCAAGGTGATGACATCTCAGATTTCAAACACAAACCTTCATCTGTACAGTCATGGATTGGCATGAGCAGCTGATGCTTCTTCGTGTCCTTGTGGCGCGATTGCTGCTGCAGTGTGAATGTGCACATGAACAGCAGCAGGTGTTCAGCAAGTGCCAAGCAGATCCTTGGTTTCTTTGTGAATCGGCCTTGGCCGATGGAGTGGAGGGAACGAGGAAGGTGTTTAACCCAGTAGCTGGAAAGTTGACCTCAATGAAGCTGTAGAGAAGTTGCATCTTCCGATAATTACATTAATTATATTCTGAGGGATTTCTCATTTTCCTTGTATTTAAATGAGGTAGAACTTGACTTTTCTTCCCCCATTCCATTTTCACCCTTTTTTTTCCAGGCAGGACTGCTTATCTAATCAGCCACTAGTGTTTTCTCTGACAGTCTCGCAGCTGTAGTGACACTCAGTCTCAGTCACATCAAACAAGTAAATGACTTTCATTCACAGCACCTTTTGTCTGATCAAATAGGTAATTACTATGTGAAATTAAAGGCTTTAACAAAAAAGTTCTTTATTGTTCCTGACTGACAGAAGCAATACAAAGAGAAAGCGCTGTGATTCAAATGCCATGGTGACACCAGCCCCATCGTGGAAGCAATCAAAGGCACTACTTATGCACTCGAGTGAGAATACAAACCAGGCAGAGGCAGACTGACAGACTGCCTTTAATCTTTCTACCCCCCACAACTCTTTCCTTTTTTTTTTTTTGAAAGGAGAATATCATTTTATGCAAATAGTCAATATGACAGGAAGATCCAGATATTTGAAATATATTTGGAGGATCAGTGCAGTTCCCACCATCAGTAAGTAGGGTACTGTCTTTGATTGCTGAGTGACATCAGGCTAATTCATGCTGTGGCTTTTGGGACTAGTGATCTAGATTTCCTTGAAGCAGAAAACAAAACAAAGGCACTTCTTTGAAAATGAAGAATTTCAATATTTATCCTCAGCATCTCCTGTTAGAGCCAGCATTTCATCCTCTGTTCTCCTGCTCTGTCCTTTAATCACTTCCTCTCTCGGCTGGTGAGCATCATTCTCTGCTCTTTGCATTTTACCTCTGGGAGAGGTAGATTTACCACCAAGGTGCTTTCAATCCAGTTTTCACAAAGGACTGATGATAGAAAATGGGATGGATACAGTTTCTCAAAAAGCGTTTCTTTAATGAGGGCCACAGGGTTACTGCAGTGAGCAGAACTAATCGGGGAGCCTGGTTCTGAGCATCAGCCTGTGCAAGGGAGGTAAAGAGAAAGGTAAACATCAAGTAAATATGCCTGTTTGTCTGTCAGTTATTAGTGGCACAAAGCCACCAGGAACCGAGTCAAGGTGGTGTTTGAGCAGGTATCTGTGACAAGAGATTGCAGGTCTGAATTATGCCAGCAGGGTGATACAGTATATTTGCTCTCACCTTCTCCGGGTCATAGGCCAGGTGGGTAAACTTTTAGGGTAATCTGCTTGCTTTTCACTTTAGTGCATGCCAGGGAAACTTAAATTTATGGAGCTGGTTTTATGTTGGAGTAGGTGATGTGCTGAGGTCAGTACCCCGCACGGATGTTCCCATGAGGGCATCCCGTGGGTTCTGTGCAGCTGCTCTGGTACCCGTGCCGAGTCAGACTGTAATCACGGAGCTGCTCCAGTGAAATTAGCCATGGGGCTGTGTATTAAACTGACACACTCCCTGACCCAGACGTTTACAAATACGTAAGGAATACTAATAGCAGTGTGCTGCACGAGTGTAATCTCTCCCTGCTCTGTGCGCCAAGGCAGAAGGTGTGCTTCATACCCGTGCTGGGTACCCCTGATCAAGTTCTAGAGGTGAGGTGACAGCACAGCCGAAGTTTCTCGGCAGCAATCACCGACATTGGAAAGAACAGTTTCCCCTCATCTGCAGGAATAGCACAGAGCGCGCTGAAAGCCAGCCCTGTACAGTATCTGCAGGAATTGCTGGCCACAGACCACTTTGGATCAAACTGTGGGTCATAAATCCAGCTGATTCGCAGACTCATTTGCCATTCTCCAAGCCTACATCTTCCGTGCCCTCCGCTCTTCACCGCGGTGTCCCCACTGAGCGCGGTTGAGTGGAGTTTTATTAGAAGCAGGGCTGCTTGTGGAAGATCAAACGGCAATTGTAGCCAAAAATAGGATTTTTCCTCATCTGCCTCTAGCTAGGAATAGGAGACAAATCCTTTCTCTGCAGCCTGTGCTGTACACGAGGTTATTCATTAGGACTAGTCGGGAGCTAAATTAGAACACAGCTGCCACTCGTTGGGTAGTTCGTCATGCAGAGCAGACCACTTTGTGGCTCCCACCACTGCGGGGGAGTCAAATGAACCTCGAGAGGCTGTTTTTAACCTACACATCACCAAATGGTTTGAGCACAGATTGCTTGAGGAGTGGAGAGCAATCTCCTTGCTCCTGGGGCTGCTCTACCCCAGGAATCCAGCAGCCTGCTCCTGCTGTTCCCAGCAGTCCTGCAGAGCAGCCCCGTCTCACTGGGTGAGAGCAGGGTTTAGCAGTGAAGGCCAAGTGGGATGTCATTTTATGGTTACATAGGGTTTCTTAAGCTTTTGAGAGTCAATTCAATCATCTTGAAAGAACATATGCAAAATATGTGCTTGGCATTGAAATACCTCCAAAGTCTGGAAAGAATTGCAGCCTGTGGATGAGGCTATCTCTATTCTTGCATCAGGTTTATTGTAACTGAGGTTTAGCAGCTTGGGGTATTTCTACCTGTAAACTGAAGCTGCTGCTTTTGCTGATTGGCAAAGGCACCGCCGCTCTTTGCAGGTCTGTAGGAGAATGTAGGTTAAAAAGCTTAAGGAAAAGATGTCTGGCACACTTCTGAATGGGCATTAGAGGAAAAAAATGGGAAGTACACAAAGCAGAAAACTACAAAAAACGACTTTATAATGTCCATTTAATGATGGTTTGGGAGTGGAATGAATAGATGCAGAGGCCATAGGGAATACAGACAGCAACACACTTAGAAGTGGCAGAGCCCCTGTTCGCATAGCTGCTGGTGTCAGAGCCCAGCCCATTACCAGCAAATGTGCACTTCAGCAAGGGAAAGTTTGATTTCTAACCTTAAAGATACAATCTGTTTTCTTGGATTTGTTTCAAACTCTGCAGTGCCAGCTGCATAAAATACCACTAAGCTTTTGCACAGAGACATTTATAATCACTTTACCCTGTAGCAGAAAAAAATGTCTCCATTTAGACACTCATTCTGAGTTCATACACACATTAAGGACAAACTTTAGATCTTAATGAGGTGTGGGAGGGTTTTTTCCCCCCTTTAGTTCTGTTTTCTGTTCTCTTATAGATCATACTATATTTCAGAGCATTAGGAAGAGAGACGCTGAATCTTTAATGTGATGTGAAACAAAAGAAAAAGTCTGAACTGCAACAGAGATGAACTTCAGAATTGTAATCTCTTTAAATCCTGATCCAGCTCTCACTGAAGTCAATGGAAAGGCTTCGATTGATTTCAGCTTCTAAAGCTCAGTGGGTTATGTTGGTTTTTGTCTTGTTAGTTTAACAACTTCCACTTCCTACTTTGGAATTCTCTTCTGGTACATTTATAAATATAAAAGCCTTCCAAAAGCCACTTAAATAATACAATCAAATTCTGGTGGTTGTGCTTAGTGCTGGAGGTAGTGACGTTCAAAGAAAGGGTTAAATGGAGACCTCCTCTGCCTTTCTAAGTCCCTCCTGGATCATTTTATCCCACCACTCAGTTTTCCATCTTTGGGCGTGTGGCTGTGGCAAGAGCACTCCCAGTCTCAGCACACTCACCACACAGGTGATTCAGATATCTCCACAGGGTGTGCCATGGCCATTGTGCACAGCCCCTTCTGAAGGCTGAACCTGTTCCCTGCATCCTGATCCAGCCACCTTTTCCCGGGAACAGGCTGTTGTTGCATCTCTGCATCCTTGGTTCTGCTCCAGCAAGAGTTTCCCAAGCTTCTCAATTTGTTTTTGCTTCACAATGGGGAGATAACAAACTGCATCAAATTATTTGAGTTTGGGGAAGCCAAGCTGGGTGCCAGTATTCATTTTTTCAGTCAAAAAGTCAGGTTGTTCAGGGATTTTTTTCTTAGATTGAATTTTCTTGTCTCTCTGGCAAGAAGTGACTAAAGAGCTCAAAACTGTGGACACTTTCCTGTAAGCAAAATGCTGTAACTGTGGAATATTTTCACTTCACTAAACCTCACCTTTCAGCAGAGAGATAAGTTGCGAAAAGCATGTTCATATTTTTGTCTTCAAGTGAAGATCTGATCAATTCTATTAGACTATCTGGAGCATGAACATAAATATTAACAAAAGGCTCTGTATAATTCAATATTTACTTGTCAGCCTGTGCCCCCTTGCCCAACATTCATAGCTAGATACCAAAGGTTTAGGGTTTTTTCTCTTCTAGAACTTTTTACTTTAGACCCAAGAAGCTTGCTTTGATTATTAAAAAATACATATCTCAAACCTTTATTTGCATCTGAGCATTTTGGCTATTTCTTTGTGTGTCTGGTTGGCTTTGATTCTTGTTAAGTGTTTGTGAGTAAGAAGAGAATAAAGAGTGTGAACAAAAGGCTTTTAAGGATATATCCTGCTGGAAAGCAACCTAGAAGTCATGACCATGAAGAAAAAACCTAGTGCAGCAGCTTTTATGTATGCTGCCTTTTGCTTCTGCAGATCTTCTTACCTTACGTGTGATTTTTCATTGTGCTTCATGACAGATTTTACCATTGATGGTAGAAATAGAAAAGGTACAGACCTGACACTTGTGTGCAGAAGTTAAGATCTGAATGAAAAGAGTGTTCTCCCCTAGCGCTGTACCGTGACAATCTAACTAGGTATGAATATATCTAGTTTATTTAGCAATGAGCCTTTTCAAATAAAAACAGTTCTTTCTGATATTCCTAAGACAATTCATATAAATATTATCCAGTTAGAACCATTTGAAAATTGCTACTGATTTCAGTAGTCTTAGAGCAGTTGTAGAATTGGAAAATCGTTGGAATTTCCTATTAGGGTTGTATAAAAACTATGTTCTTATTGAACATAAGGGAACATTTGGTAAAATAAATAGGTTATGAAGATGTGTTAGTGTGCTGTGGAATGCTAAAGAAGTAGACATTAAGTTCTCAGCTACCATGTGGACTTGTATATTTGTTCTTGTGTACCCCCACATACAGGGGGCTGTAACTGGTGGATGAACTTGGTTGCCTGAGCATGAAATGAAGTGTTGTTGTTTGTGCTGCACACCAGTAGAGTGAAGGGTCACAGAGAGCAAATGGAGAGCATGGAAAACCAGGTGGCCACTTTTTATTCCTGCACCAGTTGAAGTGCACAAGGCTGTAAAAATGTATCATCTTAATCTCTGTGAATGTAATCTCGACTCTGCCACTTATTTCCATATGGTTTTTCATGCAGATGACTTCAGCTTCTTGGTCAGTTTCCCCTATGGAAGGAGAATTCATCCTATCGGAAAATAATTTTAGATTTGGCTAAAGAATAAATCTCTTAAGCATTTTTTTTTTTTCTTCCCAAACAAATTCCTGCTAATTCCTGTAAGGAGAATAGTAAAGCCCAGAGCCAGCTGAGGGCTTCCCAAGACTGTGGATGGATTCAAGTGGCTGGTTGCTCCCACCACAGGAGAGCAGATGGAGCTGGGACGAGGATGGAGAGCCCAGGAGGCATTGAGCTGTGTCCCTGCAGGGAGAGATGGATATGCATGGAAGGGGCTGTCCTGGGCTTTGGCACTACCGTTTTGCAATTCCATTTTTTCAGTCTCTGTTAGGGTAGCAGTGACAGCAGCCAGGCTGGTTTTCCAGGGCTTAGAAGTCCCTGAATGAGGCCAGAGGGAGCGGAGTCGATTTTGTCACAGCCTCCCAAACCACTTCCCCACACCGCAGCCTTTGCTCAGAGCCAGCCCTGTGTAAAACTGTCGCAGGAATTTCATCTCCTCGCTTATAATGCAAATACGGTGCAGCTCAGCTGCCCAAAGTGGGTCTTTTTTAGATTGCCCAGGTGTTCCAGAGAGGGGAAACATGGATTATTATGTGCCGTCAGTTCCAGCAAACCTGGCCTGTGTGGAATCTGTACCAAGTGCTGTGTTTTGCAGTGTTTTGGGCAGTGCTCAGATGTCCAGCTTGGACCTGAGCCTTGAACAATCCCAGCACCACAGAGAGGGGTTCAGCTGAACAGGCAGTGCCAGGAAGGGACCCAGGAACACCAAGGTCAGCTCAGACCTGAGCGCTCTGCCTGAAACATCAAGAGCTCAGCGGTAATCCTGGAGCAACATCCTCAGTTTAGACCTGGGCAGAGAAGCTGTTTCCCTATCAAAGAAAGAAAAGTGGGATAAAAATGTTACCTCCTGAGAGAGAGGAAAGCTTGCTGGGGTTGTGCCGTGGCCACCAAGTCCCCCACAGTGCTGGTCTGGGGACGCTGGAGTTTCACTTACGGGTAATCAGTCCTTGCATCCTGGGAAATGATCTCCTGCCTGACTAATTATTCAGATGTGAAATGGCTGAATTAAATCAGGATTTGAACATGCTACTTCTCCCGTTTCATGAGAGAGGAGGATTGTTCCTCTGTGCCTGCTTGTTGGGGGAAGTGGCAGTGGTGGTTTTGGGGTGACCTCCTGGCCATGGGACATTTCTGTCCAAGTGGGAATCTTGGAGAAAGGGGAACAGTCTGCTTCTTGCAAGGCACATGAAAAGCAAAACCCTGTAGCTCTGAATGTGGGCTGTAGTCGCTCAAATCTTGTTTAGAAAGGGCATAATATCTTTGCCAAACACATTTGCAGTGCTGAAGCTGCTCATAATTACGACCTTCATGAATTTATAACACTGTATGCTCCAGCAATGGAAAAGGCTCCTACACTTGAGTGATGAGATTTTGATAAAATAGGATTTAAATATTCTATTAGCAGAAATGTTATATAAAATGATGAGGAGGCATTCAAATACTGCCTTTCACCATGTGACTGTGAACTGCATTATGCCTGGGTCAATTAGGCTATTTTAAACCCGTGGCTTTGTTGCATTAATCCTTTTCACAGAAAGCCAGTGTTCCCTCTGAATTTCACCATTTCTCTCCTCTGGCCTCCCCCTAATACACAGCACTGTCTCCTGCTACCACATCCAGCAGGCTCTGCTGCTTTCTCTCCTTCTCTGCTATACTATGAGCTACAGTGCGTGAGCACTGGGAATGGGGTTAACCTTGATCTTACTTGAAATAGGTTCCTCCAGGTCGACTCCCAGCTCCTGCTTGGATCTCCCTCCTCACTCCAGTTGCCCCAAAATCAAGTCGTGTCACATTTGTCATAACCCATCCCCAGCTCACGTGCAGCAGTGCAGGGCCCCAGGGAGCTTGGACACAGGATGGTGCTCTTGGGGGTGTGCAGAGGAGCTGGCACAGCTGAACACTGTGGGGGAGCAGCTTTGTCCACATCTTGTAGCAGGCTGGTCATTTCTCACAGGGGAGGGGGTGGCTGTTGTGGATATTTTCTGTGTTGTGTCTAAAAGCTTAACAGAGATCAAATGGGAGCGTGTGGTGAGATGGGGTGGGAATTTACTGCACCCTCATTATTTGCACACAGACACTCCTCAAGGAGTATTTCACTGGGAAAGTGGAATAAGCTGTCGCCTGCAGTGACAGTTCTAATGCAAACATCACCCCTGGGAGAGATAGCAGGAAATGGCCATGGAGGGAGTTGGACATGCCCGTGGACTGGCTCAGGGTGGAGGAGAGGTTTGCCCCAGAATTTATGGCTGATCAGTAGATTGTTGCATTTGAGTTGACTAACAGCTCTCTGTGTGTGCTTTTTTCCCCCCTAGTGTTAATGGTCTTTTTCTTTCCTTTTTTGTACTCCAGTGGTTTCTAAAGCAAAGCTGGCACAGCTGTAAGTCACAGGCCTGCTGCAGTAATTGACATGCCATTGTCAGTCTCTCTGCTCTCCCATGACCAAGAGTTGACCCAGTCCCTCTCATATACCAGGTGTTTTCAGGGATTCAGTATTAAGACACAATCGCTTTAGTGGATCTAAGAGATAAATCCTGTAATATTAAACTCTTAGTCAAATATTTTCAAATGTGCTGAGGCCACATAATTCTTTCTCTTTTTTTCCATTTTTCAACAAGAAAAAAAAACCTGCAGGACCTAAAAGATCACTCAATGATCCTCTTCTCAGTGATGCTGTATGGCACAGTTGGTGAGTGTACAAAGGCATTGGATCAGAACCAAGTCAGAATTAAATTTAGGCTCAAGAAACTTTGTTCTCCGATTTGATTCTCAAAGCTGCTAATCCGAAATTATCATGAGAAAACATGTAAAAAAAAACAGACATAAAGACATCAGAGCAGCTGAGCTTTCAAATGGAAAGTCAAGTGAGACCTGCTGTCTGCACCTCTTTACTCACTGGAAATGGGATGTTGTAATTGCCTCGTGATCGGGCGTAATTGTGTTTACCTAAACCTACAATGATTTTCCCCATTTACAGAAGTCTTAAGAAAGCTTTTTCTGTGAGCCATTGCAAGCAAACAAACAGAAAATAGAATAAATCATCCCACAGAAATCAATTATTGGGGCAACAATTATTTCTGACTGGTTTTTCACATCTGGTCGTGGTTTGTGGTGTTTTTCAGTGCGAATACCAAAGACTGTAACCATCCCACAGAACCTGAGTCTGGATACCAACACTGAAAAGCAGAGTTGTGGCTCACCAGCGAGATCCAGACAAACAGCGAGGAGGAAAGTGCAAATAACAAAAAGGAGGAAAAAAGCATGAAAGCATTAGGAAACATTTTCATTATTCTTTCACCTTTCTTATTGACATCTCAAGTAATTGTCTGGGACGGGCTTTCTGTAGCTCCCACTTAAGAAATTGTTAGAGGTCATGCGGTTTGGCCAGGCGAGATTAGCCATCCTTACAGGCTAATGAAATCAATGTTCAGACAACATCACGGCCTGCATTTAGATGTAGCATATTCCAAATACATGTTTTAGAACAGCCACACTGCACAGAGTGCAAACTGATGATGAAAACTTTTCAAACGTTGTTCCATTCTTACAGGAAGGAAAAGAACATTGAGTTCTCCAGTTTGTAGAGCAGCCTGTTTCATTTGAGCAGCCTGTTTGCTTGTCTGTCACTGCTTCTAGTCTAAACTTCAAAATCCCTTGCAGGACAAAAATAATAATTAAGTAAATAAATTAATACCCAAGCAACAACAACAAAGCCCTCTTAAATTACTAATCCTGGACTCTGTATTTGTGTGAGTGGTCATAACAGACAGCAGCACTAAATATTAGTTTTCGTCCCCATTAACATCTCAATGTGTAATTATTATTGTTTGTATTGCAGCAAACAACAAATGTCAGCCCCATTGCTAAAAATAAGAAGGTTACCAATAGGCCTCCTGAAAGTTCAAACATTTCATTAAATGATTTTATGTTAGGTATGTAACTATGCTGGTGATAATATAGTGTAATGGTAATATAATGGAAGCTACAAATAACATTTTATGACTGTTTTGTTCTCTATACTACAAGTCTAAATGGTTTCCCTTACAAGCCAAGCAGAAGGTGTTTTATAACAGTGTCTTAAAACCTCCTAATTAGCAGCAGTTTTAAGATACACACTTCTTGGCAATCTTTTGGGGATCGATCGAGAATAACTGTAGCAGACTTTAAATCTTCTGCCTGGAAAGATTATCCTAATTCTTTTTCTAATTCCCTTGTCCCAAGGCACCATGACTGGAGATTTCTGAACAAAACAGTGTCGTGCTGGCTCTGCTGGCATGTAGGTCAGGCACTCCAGGACCACCGTATAGCCTGTGCTCTGCTTTGAGGGGGAAAATTTCATCAAACTTATTTTCTTATCACACCCCAGAATCTGTTGAACCTCCACATTTAACCACACAATTAAAAAAATCTTTACAATACATGGAACCCCAGTTCTTTGGTAATACTTCTTTTCCTCCAGAAGAAGAATCTCCCCATGTATTCTCATTCCATAGGGTCTTTTGGCTCTCTGATTTATCCTGTGTCCTCAAAATAAATCATTAAGATGCATTTAGAGAGGCAGCAGAACTATAGATGGAACTCATTTTAGGGTGACATTTTAGTCACTGTTTTCTAAGGCACTGTTTTGCCATGATTTAGTAGTGGTGTGTATCAGTTATAGAAGTGTCATATTTGATGTCCTCAGTGTTTCTTTTCCTCCTTTCTGTGTTGATT